>OX246741.1:22322102-22359602 GCA_945910005.1 Isoperla grammatica | reverse complement strand
AGTGTTCTCATGATGATATAATAAAAAAACATTAATTTTGGGTGGTTTTAACTTTTAATACCCATTCACCTTATGGCCCATCCACTATGAAAATTAACAGTAACAGTAACAGTAAGGTTTTAACTTTTAACCAATCCTATTGGCTGATGAGAGCCCACTGTTGCTCATCAGCCAATAGGAGTGGTTACAAATTACAACCTTACTGTTACTGTTAATTTTCATTGTGGATTAATTATTAATTAATACATTTTTTAATAAATGGCGACTCATCCGAGCATTTCTTTGCTGCGCGAGCACAATCCGTTATCTGTGACGCGAGGGAATTAGCGGTCGACGGTCGGCAACATTTACCGACAGAACAGTCTAACTTACTCGACGAAGTACAAATTTTCTCACTGTAGTCTTAAAAGTCCGTAGTCGAGAAAAACTCGACACTCTTATGAGGTCCGGGCGTAAAAGACTTAGTTGATATTTCAATTTTCCAACAAGTTGACTGATATGGACTCGTCAGTGTTATCGTTGAGTGAGAAATATAGGGAAGAGGCCCGACGGCATAGGCCTATATTTCTCACTCAACGGTGTTATGCACGTCCTCTTAGACAAATGCAATTGTTTACTTTTGTAACCGAATACCCCTGTAACGTCCCAATTCATCAACGATCGTTCAACTCAAATTTAGTAAAGTTTGGTTTACACACTTATTTAAGGTTTAAGATTAAACAAAATCAAATCAAGCCAAAAGCATTATGGTGTTTACACACTGTTCTATGATTTAAGGAAACCATTGCAACAGTAGCTCTATAGGCCTACCAAAACTTCTTAGCCCAGCCAATGAAAGGCGACGTTTTATAAATCAGGCCAATGGTAGCGATCCTAAGTAAAACATTAAGGAAAACAAATCTCTTAATACTGTGAAACCGAACTTAACCTCGCTTCCCAACCGTCGTTTCAACAAACATTACATTCAAAATGCATAGCAGTCGCCATGTTTTGTTCGTAGAGTTCCTCCACTCCAATTACCGGCCAGCTATAATCGGAATTTAAAAAGTAAGTGAAACCAGCCCTAAGTGTTTCGCCAGTCCTCTTCGACAACTATGAACTATGATTGTTTTAGTTTTATTCCCGAATACCCATTTAAGGGCTGCTGCGGTGTTTTGTCCTTGAGCAAGCGATGTCAGATAGCCTGACAGGCACCACGCTCACTGCATCCATTCAGCCACGGAAGTGTACTTGCAAATAATACTAAAAATAATTCCGAATAGGTCGGAGGTGACAACGTCATGATGAGCGATATCATTTTCCGAGATTTGGTTCATCACAAAACCGACCAGGAACCTTCGAACTTCACTTACTTTTATTGTGTAGTGTAGAACAATAAACGTCCTGGTGCGGTTGGCCTTCTTTGGAATCAGTGTGAAGCATGTATTGTGTTTTAACATCCGTTTTATGATGCCACCCTTCTCTAGAGTTGAGCCACGTAGACAGTAGTCTGAGCAGTATATAAACCCCTGGCGAGTCTATCCTAACTTGTACTCGATAACTCGACACACTCCCAGCAACATGTACAGCAAACTGATCGTCTTGACTGTCCTCGCCCTGAGCGTGGTAAGCTACATTGCATTTGATTGGATATGTGAATAATAATGTCATGCTTATCCGTCGGATAAAGTTGGTAACGCATATAGGTAGATACCTCCATATCCGCGGAGACTCACGGGTTATCCGCGAATATCCGCATGACTTGCTGGTAGATGGTAATATATACATTATAATGGCCATCCTGTCCTTTCATGGGACAGGAAAATCACAGTAAAATTAATTATCGTAACATTTTAATTACTAGGAAAACGCTCTGTTTGACGCGTTGATAAGCAAGCGCGTACATAGCCTATCTACGAACTTTCTGGCGAAAAGTTTTCAAAGCTAATAAAAACAACAATTATCAACAATACAAGAATGCGCATTGCAAACATTTTTCTAATTTCCATAGCTATTGTACTTTCCGATATGGTTGGACGTCGTGCAGTGTGCGTTGCTAAGATTTTTCGTTGTCTTTTTGTCTAGTGTTTTCGCCGCGGTCCGCTACCGTTACTAACACTTTGGAATTCATAGTCGCAATAGAAATGTCTACCCCTCCCCAGCACAAGGAAAGGTTAAGGTTTTTTTTTTACTTCACTCGAAGATTACCGATTTTAAAACGAACGTATCGGCAGTTTTCTTTTGATATCCATATTGCATATATTCAAATATGTATACCTTTTAAACATCGATAGTCAATATAATAAATAATAATTAATTACTCTAATTATTTATCATACGAATATTATTTTTATTTCTGTAAACAGTCTACAGTAGTCTTAGATGTTATTATTCTTGTATTTACAACCAGAGGCGGACTGGGGAATTAAGGGCCCCGTACGGAAAAGGATCTTAGGGGCCCCGGAACTTGGCGAAGTTTTAAGGGGTCTGGGGCTCCGCCCCAGCCGCCGGAGGCGAAAATTTTCCAGCCTATTATTTTGTTTAGAACGCATATAAACACGTTTAAAAATCGATAAATAATGATAGGTGCAGTGTGGAACAACGTGTTGAACTGTGAACAATTTTTAAAAACGAAATTGTACAAGAAACTTTCCCAACATCCCTGTTAATATTTCAAACTATATTGTTTCTCAACCCCTTAACAAATATCGACTTCTAGTTGTCCATTCGCATCGTGCAATTTGTACTCGCAACGAGGGAGCTGGGGTCTGGGGCGAAGCCCCTGCCGCCGGAGGCAACGTCGCCGAAGGCGAAACAATTTTCGGCCTTGCGTGATGCTTAGTGGTCTAAAACGCATTCTGAGGCGAAATTCTACCATGAAAAACAATGAAACATAAGTCAATATTACACTGATAATTGCTTACGTCATAGGTCTAGGATAGGAGCTCGATCCTGTCATTTGAGAAGTAATCTTATGGCTAGTGGTGCGCTGGATCGGATTTCAGTATTCGCTGATAGATATATTTTTGCCACGAAGTACGCTT
Organism: Isoperla grammatica; assembly: GCA_945910005.1. Classification (NCBI taxonomy): domain Eukaryota; kingdom Metazoa; phylum Arthropoda; class Insecta; order Plecoptera; family Perlodidae; genus Isoperla; species Isoperla grammatica. The sequence goes on along the minus strand of OX246741.1, from coordinate 22,356,579 downwards.
TTTTAAATTTTGAACGCTTATAGACACGCGATCAGCCCGATTTGTCAGTCAGCTATTTTTTGGAAAGTGGTTTTGTTATAAGATACGACTTAAAACTTTTTTATTTCATTATTACTGAGCCTTTTAAATGGGCAAAATAATACTTTCCGATATAACAAAGTTTACTCGCAAACTATCAAAAGTCACTCTCAAGTAGCGAGCTATAGCGAGCAGAAATCTTGAGGGTTCTTGTTTCCTATATTAATTTGTTTAGAACGCATATTTAAAAAACGATAAACGACAGTAAGTATGTGCAACAACATGTTGAACAGCTGTGAACACCACTTTAAAAATTAAATAAAAGAAATTTCTAGCACTGGCATGTTTTATATTTCAAACTAAACTATAAAAAAGTAAGCTCTGAGTAGGAAAGCGGAAATCTTTGTAGCACTTCTAGATGGTCTATATGTCCCTTTTCACTAACATGAGATACATATTATGCTCTTCTTTCTATTGTTTCATAATCTATATAGCACGTAAGATATTTTCAGGGGGTTGGGTGGTGGCCCTCAAGGGGGCCCCCACCCGGGGGGGGCCCCGTACGGGTTTCCGTAGTTCCGTACCTGCCAGTCCGCCCCTGTTTACAACTATACACTTCTACCAATTATACACGTGGGAACCATTTTATTAAACATGTTATTAGATTCAGATTCAGATTCAGATTCAGATTCTTTATTGATAATGAATACAGTAATTACAATTATATAATATCACTGACCCCCAGTGAGTATACTACTCGCAGGTAGGGGGTCTTCTACAATACATATTAATTAATTAATGATTACCGACATATCTATTTACATGTTTCTTTTTTGTTCTTATTACAAAAGGAGCTGTTTAATGTATTTAATACAGTCATATTAGAATATTCTTTAAAAATAAAGATTATATAACCATTCATTAATTTTAGCATTTTAATTAATTTCGTTAATTAGCGGGGTCAGACGGCAGTAAACTTTCTTTGGCATATGTAGGTATACAAACAACTTCTGATAAAAAAAATCTGTACCAATTATTTCCGGGTCAAATTGCTATTTGACTGAGGTATATGGCCATTATCACCTTTTCTCTTCCAACTTTCGCTTTCTTTTTTTACATACTTGACGGCTCTCTTTGTGATCCAACGCCCCAGTGCCTAATTTAAGGAAAAAGTGGAACTGCGCAAACAAATCTTTAGAGGCAAGGCGCCGGGGGGCTTTGGGGGCGCGGCCCCCCAGGCTAGCCCCGCAGGGAATTTTTTTTTGCGTACCTTTTTTCAAGAACGTGTTTAAATGGCTAGAGATGGCCTACAATACATTTTATTAGATTTACTACCGCGATTCACCAAGCGCTTACCTCCTCAGAAAACATACAAAGTTAAATAGACGTTAAGAAATTGAAGAATATACTTGTAGATTTAGCATAAGATCTATAAGATTAAAAAATAAAATAAAAATGAAGTATATTTTTTATTCTATCAGTTCTTTTAAAGTCTAATTCTTAACTGCGCAAATCACAAATTGGAACTGCGCAAATGACTTTTGCAACTGCGCAAACAGTGTCCAGCTGCGCACTAAATTAGGCACTGCAACGCCCAAAGACCACCACGCCCAACCTTTTGATCATCCAACGCTCCCCCATTTTGGATTGGCTTATGAAGGCCCCGGCTATGTGCAATGGATTTGCTTTGGCTTACGTCATATGACATCATATGACGGCTAGCTGTCAAGTACGTCGTCAAACACCAAATACATTTGTTATGTGGTGTGGATGTTCTTACTTAAAATGTTCTTTATTCACAGGTCGTGCCCAGTATGGCTATGGACGACCTGGCGGTAAGTGCTGAAAGAAATTACACCACATATTAGAGTATGTATAACTATTTTGCCGGTTACAAGTAATATTTCCCAAAAGTACCTTTGCGAAAGTCTACACTGAACACTAAAATAAGGAAGTCGTAGATGTGAAAGCGACGTTACTGTTCCTTAAAACACTGATGTTTTCTCCTGGATGTCAGTAACTGTAACAGTAACAATTATGTAATTATACCAAACCAAGCTAGTTTAGAATAATTACTATTACTTTTTAGGTACGGTACATAAGTTAGAAAATGTTTGTATTTTGTCTACTCCTACCTTTTACCCTTGCTCTAGTTACGAAACTATTATAAAATCTTATCTTCGAAACAATGTAGTTAGTCAATCAACTATATTTGCCATATATCTAATTCGTCAGAAGCTATATCTATACTTTGTCTGAATGGGTACCTATACTACTAAAGTAATGCCATTCGTGCATTTTTTCGGACTCGGCCTCATGCATGCCCCCCCCCCCCCCAACCCCCTCCACTGGCATCATGCATAGAAGTCAGCACGATAACGCTTAGCCTTCAGTCACGCACGAGGCAGCAGTGATAAATGAAGGATGTGTCGCTCGCTAGCGGGACCAATGCTACTGACGCGCTATTGCCAAGCACTACAGTTCGTTTATTTCGCAGTTGGACAGGCCCGAGGGCATGAGGCTCGGGTAGCGTTTGTACCAACCTCTGACCAAAGTACGGGTTTCCCTCCCTCTCGCCTCGACCGTAATTACCTGCGATCGACGAGCCATGATGACCTGTCACAACAAAGGTCATCTTATAGGAAAAACACTTTTTTAGGAACTATACGTATATTTCATGATCGCGTTAAACAGCGTTAAACAGCTTGAAATTATGTACTCAGGTTTTTTTTATTTGTCTTTCTATGACGAAAACAACCGGACTTAAAACATTAATGTAGCACTATAAGCAAATAATATTATAGTCTTACAAAGAAAATCAAAGTATGAAAGTTACAAAGTCAAACAATACTCAAAGTACTTATTAATTTTATTACACTGATTATTATTATACTGATCAGTTTTATTGTACTAGATTATTGCCTTACATATAAAATATAAATGCAATTTAAAAAATGTGGTAGTGTAATTTGAAGCCGTTTTATGAAAGAAAACCCACATTTTTCTTATACGTTGGCATTAATTCTCAAAACTGATTGTAATTAAAATAGATGGATATTTTTTTTAGAGCAGCGGGTCCTCTGATTGTCTTTGTAAGACTACTGTTTTCTCTAATACACGAAAAAACATTATTTATCTACTAAAATTAATTCATAAGTAGGCCTAAGTATGGTTGTATCCATCATAAAAGACAAATAAAAAACCACTGATTTTATAATTTCCAGCTCTTTATAGCGCAATGTAGAAATATCCATATAATTCAGAAAAAAGTGTTGTTCTCAATTCTATATGAAATTTGTTGTGACAGGTCATCAGGATTAATAAGTAAGATTATGAACAGCTCGCCGATGAAAGGTATTTGCGGTCGATAGGTCGAGGGAAGGAATGTCGGAAGGTTTTCCAAACGATCCAACTTTCAGACCTCGAAAATATCTGTGTGTCCAACTGGGGTTCCTCGCGGAACTTAGTGTCAAACACGGTGCAGTCGGTCTCCACCACACTTTATAAACCACTGAAAGTAAAGGTTTTGGACTTGATGGGGAGTACTTACGGGCAGAATTGGATAGAGGAATCTCCCCCATCGTAGCACACTCCTCGCAGCGCGCTAGTCCAAACGCCACCACTAAGTCAGTTTTCAACGTACGATCATGAAATAACTTGTAAATGTTCTCAAAAGATGGATTACGAAGCGGAGACTGCTACTTTGTACATATTATTGGCCGTTTTATAGTGTTACAAATATTTTTAAATAACACCAAATTTACACCCAATTTAAAAAAAAAGTATTAAAGAAACAACATTCTCTATTGAAACAAAAACTGTCTTAGAACTTGGCGGGCTACAAAACTTTGTACTAAAAAAATTTATCTCGCTCTGAAACACAGTCTTCCAATATTCGAGCAACAATATGTACTACCACCTGCCCAAAATTGTCCCAATTTTTTTTCCGTTTATATAGTTTTAAACAATATTCTTACCGACTGACATTGGAAAGTATAGATTTTGTGTAATGACTTCAGTCTAGGGATTATATCAGACTCGCTACCAGTTAACATGTAGACGTTATCGTTAGACTTGACGGACTGATTAGTAATTAATCAAACCCACTTTTAAACTGCCATTCGTCAAAATAATCTTAATGTAAATAATCTGATAAATACAATGTCTGTCTCACATTTAGATCAAGAGACATCTGGGATGCTGCCCTGTGCTGACAACAGGAATTAAAGCAAAAGATCCTAAAGAATGCGTCAAGAAAGGGCCGGTAAGTTTTCCTTTGTATTTCTCGTTTCATCAATGTAAGTTGAATTTGCCCAAGGAATGACCGTATGCAGAGTTAAGTGTCAAGTTAAGTATAGGATTTGGTGCCATAGAATTGTTTTATTACATTCTATTTTTATAATATAAGAACAAACTCCATAGCTACCATAAACAAATCACATAGTTACTCAACATGTGCATTCCGCCCGCCGTTTCTTGAAGACTGAGACGGAGATTTGAGTGATTTTCAGGCACGGAGCTCAAAAACTCTTAATCGATGAATCGATGTTTTTTGAAGATGGAAACCGATTTCTTTGATTGTTGGTTATAACAGAACCCGATTTCTTCGATTGTTGTTTATTAAATGTTTCCACTTGGGCCGACCTTGAATGCAGTTCCATTAATTATGATAAATTAATTACACGTTGCATATTCACAAATCCGCTGTATTTTTAATTGCTGTACATTTTAGCTATTTATTTAGGATAACTCTTGTTGTGCTTCGTTTCAGTGCAAGATGCAGTGTATCTTTGAAAGCATGACCACCACGGTAAGAACTATTTATATGCTTTATCTTGAAAACTATGTCAATCCAGTCCACCAATCATTGGGTTTGAAATTTCAAACCCAATGCCCCAATAGTTTTGAATCCCAATTGTCATGCAAAACACTGTTAAATACGATCCTTTTAAAGTTTAGCTGCTCAATTCGATGGCGGTTTTAGAAGTTGATAAAATAATTATACTTTAATTTTACAATAACTATACATTTTCTAAATAACTTTAGATTATTTTTTTAATATAATATAATATTTGAAGCTGTCGATCAATATGGTTGCTTATAAATGAGTATGATGTAAAGAAGACAGAAATTTATCAGCATTTCGATAACAACAAACAATCGTTCTCTCAATTTAGCTGATCTCTCAATTTCTACATGCCTGATAGCTTGTGACCTTCCTCCTCATATATCTAGATTTAGTATGGATGTAAGTATAATATTCTTAAGCTGTCTTTACTCATTTTTAAGTAACTCAACCACAAATTTCTTCCTTTTGTTTTAATAATCAGCTTCAAATTTTGCCATCTACTGTTCATCTTCAAAAATCTTTTATAAATTCACCTGGAAGATACGCTCACACTCAAGTGTATCTTATGTGAGCATTTCTCGATTAACTGTTAGAAATAAATCAAATAAACAAACCTTTTCTCAGAATACAAAAATATAACGTCTTTAGTTATATCATAGTTTAAATATTTAAATGTAATGCAATCTTAATACTTCTTGCGTTTTCCAATGAGAGCACTCAGTGCGCACTGGTGAGTCTATTGTATTGTCTTAATTGTTAAAGGTACTCTCAGTGTGGTCTAATGCAGTCATTGCAACACGCCATTAATCTTTTTAAATTAATCTAATGCCTATTGACGGAGTATTGTACTGAATAAGCCTTGTCTTTCAGACCAACAACATTACGCTCGTAGACTTGGCCGCTGTTAAAACTGCCATTGGTGCGCTCACCACCTTCGATCCAGCTGTTATTACTGCTGTCCAGACCAATTGCACTTCAACTGCCCGTAAGTCACTTTTATTTCTTGATTTGCAATTAAATACATAGATTCAAAGATCAAAGAATCAAATATGTATTTGTTTTTACAGTTACACACACAACAACACAGTTGCACAGTGGTAAAATTATAATACAAAATTAAGTTAATTTAATTGTTCTCGTGATCACGCGAGATGTTTTCATGTTTGGGACATATCAAAAGAGCTACACATACAAAAATAAAATAATCCAGCCTTAATAGCGGCCGAGATACTTCGATTTGTTTATTATTATTATTATTTTATTGAATGTATCACAATCATACAATCTCGGTCAAAACCGGCGTTAACATGTTATACGGACGTAATGTCAAGTATTTCCATGTGTCTACCTTATTTAACTTCACTCACATGTCACTAGTTTAAACAGTCATCAATCTCGGTCAAAGCCGGTGTTTACATGTTATACGGACAATAAAGATGTAATGTCAAGTAATCCCATGAGGTACCTTGTTCAACTTCAGTCGTTACTGTCTTATTAGTACTTGTTCATAGTATATACACTGCATAATGATATGATCTTATTTGCGTTGTCTTCGTGTGTGTCTTCTTTGCGTCGTGTTACTGTGTGTACGGTCGTGGCCGATTTCTCGATGCCATCCTAGTAATTCTACTCTATGGACAATGGAAAACCACGAAAACCATGTCAGGATGGATGTTGTCTCGAAGGATTCACTCTCATAAGTTTAAACTAGTTCTAAATGTTCTTCGGTATGTTAATGTTCACGTCATGTTCTGTCAAAATTATTTTCTGTAACAGCTGTGAAAGTTCGTTTTGTTGTTTCGAAAAGTCAATGAACTCAGTCGATACACTTCCCAGTTTGATCGAAAGTCCACTATTATTTCCCTTCAACGTCCTTGATACGAGTCCTCTTGCGATTCCCCTGGTGAGATCTCGTCGAACTCCAGAACTGCGCGCGCTGTTAGCGGCAAATTTGTGGACTGCCATCTCGTAAATTTCCAATTACTTCTCAGATTTCAAAGACGAAAAGTCCTCTCAATTCTGAAAAGATTGAAAAGTGCTTACGTACAACAGCTAATACATCTAACTTTATTCATATAATCTTGGTAAATTATGAGTAATGAATAATATGAACTAAATCTACGCCCATATTGACCTAATTTGTCCGCCAAAATTATCTACCTCCATTTGTTCCTATGTTAAACAAAACGGAGTCCCGACTATCTCGGAACAACCACTTAAAACTAAACTAGGAAAACGCTCTGTTTGACGCGTTGATAAGCGAGCGCGTCCATATCTACGAATGTTCTGGCGAAAAGATCTCAAAGCTTATAAAAACGACAATTAACAACAATTCAAGAATGCACATTGCAAAAAATTTTCTAATTCCCATAGCTATTATAATTCCCGATATTGTTGAATGCAGTGCCATGTGCGTTGCTAAGAATTTTCTTTGTCATGTTTTCGCCGCGGTCCGCCACCGTTACTAACAGTTATTGACAGCAATAGAAATGTAATTTCTGCCTCTAATACGTATTGCATCGCGTTTACATTAGTATATTCGTGACCGGACAAAAATTTACTATAAGATAGCCACCTCACATTTTGCCGTTACTGCGTTTTAGACAAATATTTTCGAGTAACTTTCGTGTAACTTTGCCAATACTTATCACATCGCCATTACATTAACATATTCGTGACCGGAAAAATTTGTAGAAAAATCTGGCTATCTCACATTTTGCCGCCATTTTGTTTCAGAAAAATATTTTGCAGTAACTATGGTGTAACTTTGTAACTTTTCGAACGATTTTGCCTCAAAACTATACACCTTCAATCCACATCGAGGCTTGTGGATGGTCCAAATTTCAAGTTGATCGGACTTTCCGTTCGACCGCTATCGACGGACATAAAAACAAAAAAAAACAAAAAAAACAGAACGAAGTGCCATAAGAGTCAAGTGGAAACGCTCGCTTCGCTCGCTTAATGAATATAAATGCAAACTAGTACTTCCCTTCAATTTCCCTTATTATTATTATTATTATTTTTACTATCATTATTATTATTATTTATTATTACTAGGAAAACGCTCTGTTTGACGCGTTGATAAGCGAGCGCGTCAATATCTACGAACTTTCTGGCGAAAAGTTTTCAATGCTAATACGAACAACTATTAACAACAATTCAAGAATGCGCATTGCAAAAATTGTTCTTATTTCCATGGCTATTATACTTTCCGACATTGTTGTATGCAGTGCAATGTGCGTTGCTAAGAATTTTCGTGGTTATGTTTTCAACACGGTCCGCCACCGTTACTAACACTTATTGACAGCAATAGAAATGTAATTTCTGCCTCTAATACGTATTGGATCGCGTTTACATTAGTATGTTCGTGACCGGACAAAAATTTACTATAAGATAGCCACCTCACATTTTGCCGTTACTGCGTTTTAGAAAAATATTTTCGAGTAACTTTCGTGTAACTTTGCCAATATTTATCAGATCGCCATTACATTAGCATATTCGTGACCGGAAAAATTTGTAGAAAAATCTGGCTATCTCACATTTTGCCGCCATTTTGTTTCAGAAAAATATTTTGCAGTAACTATGGTGTAACTTTGTAACTTTTCGAACGATTTTGCCTCAAAACTATACACCTTCAATCCACATCAAGGCTTGTGGATGGTCCAAATTTCAAGTTGATCGGACTTTCCGTTCGACCGCTATCGACGGACATAAAAACAAAAAAAAAAAAAAAAAAAAAAAAAACAAACAAACAAAAAAAAAAAAAAAAAAACAGAACGAAGTGCCATAAGAGTCAAGTGGAAACGCTCGCTTCGCTCGCTTAATTATTACTAGGAAAACGCTCTGTTTGACGCGTTGATAAGCGAGCGCGTCAATATCTACGAACTTTCTGGCGAAAAGATTTCAATGCTAATACAAACAACAATTAACAACAATTCAAGAATGCGCATTTCAAAAATGTTTCTAATTTCCATAGCTATTATACTTCCCGACATTGTTGGATGCAGTGCAATGTGCGTTGCTAAGAATTTTCGCTGTCATGTTTTCGCTGCGGTCCGCCACCGTTACTAACAGTTATTGACAGCAATAGAAATGTAATTTCTGCCTCTTATACGTATCGGATCGCGTTAAAGTTAGTATATTTGTAACCGGACAAAAATTTACTATAACATAGCCACCTCACATTTTGCCGTAACTGTGTTTCAAAAATATATTTTCGAGTAACTTTTGTGTAACTTTGCCAATATTTATCAGATTGCCATTACATTAACATATTCGCAACCGGAAAAATCTGTAAAAAAATCTGGCTATCTCACATTTTGCCGCCATTTTGTTTCAGAAAAATATTTTGCAGTAACTATGGTGTAACTTTGTAACTTTTCGAACGATTTTGCCTCAAAACTATACACCTTCAATCCACATCGAGGCTTGTGGATGGTCTAAATTTCAAGTTGATCGGACTTTCCGTTCGACCGCTATCGACGGACATAAAAACAAAAAAAAAAAAAAAAAAAAAAACAAACAAACAAACAAAAAAAAAACAGAACGAAGTGCCATAAGAGTCAAGTGGAAACGCTCGCTTCGCTCGCTTAATTATTTTATTGTTGCAATACATACAAACTCGGTCAAAACCGGCATAAACATGTTGTACGGACACAAATGTCAAGTATTTCCATGTGTTTACCTTATTAAAATCTACTTAGAACTACTTAATATATCTTCTTCTTCTTCTTCTTCTTCTTCTTCTTCTTCTTCTTCTTCTTCTTCTTCTTCTTCTTCTTCTGCTTCTCAAATGCCCACATTTGGCTATACTACTTAATATATCATTGTCCACATTATTTTTTCCAAACCGAACTGTGGATGCTATGTACGGTCGTGGCCGATTTGTACTCATCCCAGCATTCGCTCTTTGTACGGTGGAAACCACGAAAACCACCATCGGGATGGAGAACTTCTTGAAGTCTTCATTCTTCTTAGTTCAAAAATTTTCGCACTATCCTACACGTGTTCAAAATAATTGCTTTTTGCATCTCGATGTATATGTTCGGTTGGAGACCAATTAGCTTAATACTGTCATGGAGTTTACGTGGAACAATGCCATTTGCTGATATAATTAACGGTATAACAGTAACATTATTCTGCTTCCACAACCTTTTTATTTCAATAGATAATTCCTTATATCTGTTTATCTTTTCCCGCCAAGTTGTCTCTACATTGTGGCATAAAGGGACGGCAACATCAATTAAAATCGTTTCTTGTTTCTTCTTGTCAATAAATATAATATCCGGTCTATTGTGATGTATGGTTTGGTCTGTAATAACTGCCCGGTCGTAATATAATTTGTAGTCTTTACTATCTAATACCTTTTCAGGCTTGTATTTGTAATACGCAGTGGTTGTGTTTATAAGTTTATACTTCATGGCTAATTTTTGATGTACAATGTTTGCAACTTGGTTATGCCTATGAAGATAATCTGTTTGACAAAGCATTTTGCACCCAGATACGATATGTTCAATTGTTTCGCCGTTCAAATTACATTTTCTACATTTATCTTCCACTGTGACGTCTTTCAGTATGTATTTTTTGTAATTGTTAGTCTTGATTACTTTATCTTGAATAGCGATCATAAATCCCTCTGTTTCGCTGAAAATGTCCCCGGACGTTAACCATTTGTTCGATGCTACCCTATCGACGCTATCCTTAAGAAGTTCTTTATAATGTCTGCTATGTAACGTCTTTTCTGATATTCTGATCTCTTTTGCTGTGTCAGAATTTAGTTTTTGAAGCAAGTTTAAATTTCCGTCATTTAAATTGAGGGGAGAAAGCGACTTGTCTGCCGATACTATAGCTCTATGAAGTTGTGAATGTGGGCATTTTGTATAAAAGTACTTTCTCAGAATTTCAATTTGTTTATAATATAAATTGTTTAAATCAATCAAGCCTCTTCCCCCTTTTTCTCTAGGTAGAGTCACTCGTTCTATTGCTGACTTAGGGTGATGACTTCTATATTTGGTGAATGTTGTGCGGGTGAGAATTTCTAGGGCATGAAGTTCTGTCTGTGTCCAGTTAATAATTCCAAATGAATATGTCAGTACCGGTATAGCATAAGTGTTAATTGCTTTGATCTTGTTTTTACCATTCAATTGTGTTTTTAAAATGGATCCTATTCGTTTCTTGTATGCAGAAATTAGTTTACTTTTCATCAGTTTATGATCAATTCGTTTAGCCTGCGCAAATCCTAGATATTTGTATATATCTTCTTCGTCCATTACTCCAATCCGGTTGTCTTCGTCAATTTCAAACTCTTCTAATTTCGTAATCTTTCCTTTGATGACATGAAGTGACTTACATTTATCAATTCCAAAATCCATACATATATCTCTACTGAATTCTAACGTTGAGTTAAGAAGATTCGTCATGTGTGTCGCATTTAAAGCATATAGCTTGAGATCGTCCATGTAGAATAGATGTGAAAGTGTGTGGCAAACCGTATTACCGTCCTTTATCTTGAAACCATGTGTAGATTTGTTTAGTATATGAGATAATGGATTTAATGAAAGACAAAACCATAACGCACTAAACGAGTCACCTTGAAAAATACCTCGTCGGATGTTAACTGGGTCAGTACATATCTGCTCTTTGCCTACGTTTAACTTTAATGTTGTTTTCCAACTCGTCATCGCTGTCCGCAAAAAGTTTACTATCAATGGGTTTACTTTATAAATTTCCAGTATCTGTATTAGCCACGAATGTGGTGACGAATCATACGCTTTCTTGTAATCAATATAGCTAACGTGAATGTTTCTCTTCTTGTTGAAAGCTTGGTTCATTACAACAGAATCGATAATTAATTGTTCCTTACACCCTTGCGACAATTTACGACATCCCTTTTGTTCTTCAGCTAATATATTGTGTTCTTCGCAGTGACTATATATTTTATTTGTTATGCACGATGTCAAGATTTTGTAAATAGTAGGTAAGCATGTAATTGGTCTATATTTACTTGGATTTTTGGTGTCATTATCTTTTGGTTTAAGAAATGTTATTCCTTCAGTAAAGAAATCTGGTAAATCCTTGTCTCCTAATATAAATTCATTAAGACATTTAGCAATCTGGGTGTGCATGTTTGAAAACTTCTTGTACCAAAAATTTTGAATGTTATCGTTACCGGGTGCTTTCCAATTATGAGTATTTCGTATCGTTGATTTTATATCATTTACACTGATGCCATCAAATGTCATTTCTTCGATATCACTCATTGCCTCAATTTCATCTTGAATCCATGTTGCATTGTGATTGTACATTAATGGGTTACTCCATATCCCACCCCAAAACTGCTCAATCTCTGTCTTCGATGGTATACCATTGCCTACTATTTCTTCTTTATTGTTAATTTGCTGATAGAATTCTTTTTCTTTTTCTTTAAACATTTCGTTTTGTTCTTTTCTATCACTACACTATTTATATCTTCGTAGTCTTTTGGCTAATGCACTTACTTTTTGCTTTAGAGTATCCAAATATTCGTTTGTAGCCTCGTTCGGTGTTTCATGTATAGTATGGATTTTAAACCTTTCAAATATGTGTTGGCAATATTGTAATATCTTTTTAGATCTATTACCCATCCTGAATTGTTCTAATCTCCCAATATCTCTCCTTAACTCGTTGATGCGTTTGACTAATCTTCGTTCCCATTTTGGAGTCTTATTTGTTTTTATGTTCTGAGAATGTACCAACTTTATTTTTAATCCTAATTGTCTGACCACTGCTACGGCTCCACAATATATTGCTGCATGCACTTCCTCAAACGACAATTCTTTCTTCGCGTAATCTAACAAAATATGTGCGTTCATTACGTGCATTACTATGTCCATTTGCTTAGACTGTTTAGGTTTAGGAATTCTAGGTCTCTTGTTCGGTTCTATATGTGCAAATTCTGTCAAAGCATTTTCAAAAGCTAAATGTAATATGTTCTTTAACTCGTCTATTTCTTGTGTGTTCCCTCTTGTATTCTCTTCTTGTTCAATGTTATTAATAGGTGGATGTTGGTGATGTACCTCTTGTGTGTTCTGGCCGTCTGGTAGATCTACTTGTTCCATTAATTCTTGTCGTAGATGGTCATCGTTTCTTGATGCTTCCATGATGTGCTCCTCGTTCGCCAAATCCTCTTCATTTTCTTGATCTATTTGTAGTTCTTCCTCTACTTCATGTCTTATTACGTTCAATAGATTAAATGGTAGCATACCATTACTTACAATTATTCTCCTTTGGTCTGCTACTCTTTGTTCGGTTACATCTACTAATGGGTATTCACGTGTAAACGCTCGGTGCAGTTCTTGTCGATATCCAACTAATCTAGTTTCTAATAACGTAATTCTATAGTAGTTGCGCATCACACAAATGTTCATATTATCTGTCCATTTGATACGCTGCCTCACTCTTCCAGATTTGGTGGTCTGTTGCGATAATACATCAGAAGCATCCATAATCTGTTTGTTTATTTACTAAATGTCAAAGTTCATTGTCCTGTCAAACTAAGTTCTTTGTCACAGAAAGTTAAAATTGTTTTTCAAAGAAATCAAAGCACTTAATGTCACACTTTTCTTTACACTCACAACTTGGCCGTGCCCCGTCAATAAATAACACACGCAATTACAAGGCGCTGAGTTGGAGTTGAATGACAGTTTCAAATTTCACAGATTTTGAAGACGAAATCTTCTTAATTCTGGAAACAAATAAAAAGTGCTTACATACAACCGTAAAACATATATCTAGTTACAATATTATCGAATCAAATTATAAGTACAAGACCTTGACGTGTCCAGATCCAGCTTCAATCTGTCAAAATCAACACTAAATTCAACTGTTCCTATGTTTCTCAAGCAAGGCCCTGGACTAAAATGTAAGCCTACAAAATTAAACTTTTATTTATATACAAAGTAATGGATACTGGTACTTCCCTTTATGTCTTCTTGTAGTAAATCACTCGTAGATCTCAATGCCGTGAAAATTGTTGGTTGATTACAGCTTTTTCCCTTTGAAATGCGATATATTATCAGCAGCGACTGGGAACGTGTAGACTTTAAGGGGTTACCAGGTTATTATTATTATTATTATTATTATTATTATTATTATTATTATTATTATTATTATTATTATTATTATTATTATTATTATTATTATTATTATTATTATTATTATTATTGTTAATATTAATTGTTTATTCTTGTCACCATAAAATGAAATTACAAAGAGATGTATAACCACATAGGTAAAATAAACTTAAACTAGGAAAACGCTCTGTTTGACGCGTTGATAAGCGAGCGCGTCAATATCTACGAACTTTCTGGCGAAAACATTTTAATGCTAATACGAACAACAATTAACAACAATTCAAGAATGCGCATTGCAAAAATTGTTCTTATTTCCATGGCTATTATACTTTCCGACATTGTTGTATGCAGTGCAATGTGCGTTGCTAAGAATTTTCGTGGTCATGTTTTCAACACGGTCCGCCACCGTTACTAACACTTATTGACAGCAATAGAAATGTAATTTCTGCCTCTAATACGTATCGGATCGCGTTAACATTAGTATATTCGTGACCGGACAAAAATTTACTATAAGATAGCCACCTCACATTTTGCCGTCACTGCGTTTTAGAAAAATATTTTCGAGTAACTTTCGTGTAACTTTGCCAATACTTATCAGATCGCCATTACATTAACATATTCGTGACCGGAAAAATCTGTAAAAAAATCTGGCTATCTCACATTTTGCCGCCATTTTGTTTCAGAAAAATATTTTGCAGTAACTATGGTGTAACTTTGTAACTTTTCGAACGATTTTGCCTCAAAACTATACACCTTCAATCCACATCGAGGCTTGTGGATGGTTCAAATTTCAAGTTGATCGGACTTTCCGTTCGACCGCTATCGACGGACATAAAAACAAAAAAAAACAAAAAAAAAAAAAAAAAAAAAAAAACAGAACGAAGTGCCATATGAGTCAAGTAGAAACGCTCGCTTCGCTCGCTTAATAACGGGTGCCGGTTTACTTACGGCGGGAAGGAAGGGGGGGGGGGGGGGATCTGAGCCGGAGTCGATGGCAAGGTAGGCCTAGGTAAGAGTTGGCTAAATTATCTCCACGTGCTAGAAAACAACTAATAGTTTAATTCAATATTAATTCATATTGTTCTATTAATTCATATTGTTCTAAGTAAACTAAAGCAATTATGATATTAATTATGTATGGCAAGACTTCGGAGGAGGGGTTATCCCCCCCCCCCCCCACACCCTTTCCAACGGATGCACCACTGGTTTGCTGCATGTTTAATCCCAGCTAATACTATTTTAATGAAAACCAGCTGACAACCGTGCAGTGTTTACTGTTGAACAATAATGGGATTTTTCATTGAAGCTGTATGCACCGTGTGTTAGTACATACAGCGCTATATATGGCCATATGTAGCAACAAATTGATGAAGATTGCATTCCGCAGTTGAAAATAGTACCGGGTATTATTGTGAAATATCTTGTTTTTGTTGTATGTTGCTTGTAAGTCTAAAACGTGTCCTGATTTAAATGGTGCCTTGCCTTTTAAGGTAGACTGATGATAATCTGCCCAAAATTTTTAAAAGCCGTATTTAATTAAACATTATTTCACAATTTGCCATAACCGATGTAAGAAGAACGACGCTGCTTCATCGGAAAGTTGCGTGACATTGACACTTGAGCGCTTCATTAGTTTTCACTAGCGCCCTCAGTGGCCAAACTCGGAGCCTTCCGGCAACAGTTCCATGCGGCCATTTGCATAGTTTGAACATCGTATTCTGAAATATACGGTAAATAATGCGCTACTTGGTTTCGTATACGACTACGACTACGACTACGACTACGACTACGACTACGACTACGACTACGACTACGACTACGACTACGACTACGACTATGACTACGACTACGACTACGACTACGACTACGACTACGACTACGACTATGACTACGACTACGACTATGACTACGACTACGACTACGACTACGACTACGACTACGACTACGACTACGACTACGACTATGACTACGACTACGACTACGACTACGACTACGACTACGACTATGACTACGACTACGACTACGACTACGACTACGACTACGACTACGACTACGACTACGACTACGACTACGACTACGACTATGACTACGACTACGACTACGACTATGACTACGACCACGACTAGCAGAGTCACTCGACTCAGTTCGGATGCTGATGGTGTTTAGCTTATTTGGCTTTACGTCTCATGTTTTGGCAACGATGCTAATCGAGACGATGAGTGTGTGATAATTAAGATGAAAAACCGCCACATGACATCCATGCCCAAGCCAGGATACGAACTTGGAACGCAACTGAATCCTGCTCCACTAGAACCAGTGGCATACCTCTATATGTTAGACTGTCGTACCGGTACATAGAGCTCAACGTAAAAATAAAGAGACAAAAACACAATTTCTTATAACGTATAGAATTAAAAAAACATGATGTATTATTAATTGAATATTTTCCATTTATTGTTATTGTTTTGTTTACAGCTACTGGATTGAAAGGCCAATGCAAATCTGGTGTGAGGGAGGTGTATAGTTGCGCGCTGAAAGCTTTGACAGCGGTAAGTTCTAAGTACATGAGACGAACTCTTTAGTTTTTATTCTTCATTAATTAATGTCATCCTATTTTTAAACAGAGTAGACATTTCTTCATACAACGTGGTTAGGCTTAGGCTCATTTAGATATATTCTTTACGTATTATAGTTTATGTTGATTTGGTATGTGGTATTATATTTTAGGTTTCAATGTATGATGATTACTGCATTATTTAATTTATTATTCATAATTATTAACTAATTTTGAACTTAAATTGATAAAATATTAATATATAATATATATATATGTATGAAAATGCTCTGTGTGACGCGTTGATAAGCGAGCGCGTCAATGTCCACGAACTTTCTGGCCGAAAGTCTCAAAACTATCGTCTCAAAGCTATCGTCATTGTTCAATGTAAGATATGAAGATAAGTGTCGCAAACGACCTTGTTGCTCGAGCACTGTTATACTGGAAACACTTGTATCATCATCAATATAAGAACATATTTCATATTTGTTCAAAAAACAACAATCAACAACAAACAAAACTAAAATGTGCAAACATTAGAATTTGTATTGTCATAGTTATTATACTTCCTGCCATTGTTCAATAAAAGATTGACTATAGATTGGATTTTACGTTGTCATAGTTATTTCACTTTCAAAGCTATTTTTTTATAGACACACTAGAAATTAAATATTTGTTTCTTTTTTTGCACAATACTTGTAAATTATACTTTGATATTTGGATTTTATTACTGGTTCATAACTCATCATCACATCTGTTGCCACGACCTACTTTGCCTTGGGTTGGCATTGAAGATAGGCCTCTCTACCTTCTTCTGTCTTGCCACCACTCTTCCCTTCCCACCACATTCCAGCCTCCTCGCTTCTCCTCGTCCTTCTTTACACTATCCTTCCATCATCCTCGTCGTCTGTCGAAACAGGAAATGTACTAAGTAAAGATAAACAAAAAGTTTAGAAGTAAAAAGTAAATTTGGTCAATTTTCACAGCAAGGGCAGGTAGTATCTTCTATTATGAACCTCAGAAAAACATTTTGTTTGATTCTAACTTGTTTCACCATGGCAACGATGCTTCTCATTGGTTGTTGCTGTAGTGAAACCACAGATAACACTTATCTGTGATGAAACTAACTTAGTAGGCCTAGCGTACTATTGTATTTTTCGAAGGTTCATAATACCAGGTCTAAGCCGACTATATAATATGACGTCTGTTCACCGTTCTCTTTGACTCCTATGATATGATTGCAGAATTGCCCGACTCCCGTCCCGGCAAAGTGCGGTGGCTTAATTCCGAAGGCCAAACTAGCAGCTGCCAAGTCAGCCGCAGCCGCACCCGCAGCCGCAGCTGCACCCACACCCGCACCCACAACTGGCTAGAATATGATCGTGATTACAATACAATCAAAATGTGTCCAGATTTGAAATAATTAAAACGTTACCTTGGTCTGTATCTCATAGTTATCTGTGTTTCCGGCACGTTTGGCAACCTGTCTTTACAAAACTTATTAATAAATAAATAATCATGCATTAGTACTGTACATTTCATTAAAAGTTCCCCTGTACCTTTAAATCATCATCATAAATTTGGCGATCCTTTTAAATGGTTAAGATTAAGAATGTAACAGTACCCTCGCCCTCTTACTACACTGGTCGGCCTAGCTCAGCCGGGAAATAAACCAACACTTAGAAATTTGAGTTGTACTATTAAATTATATTGTATCACATAGACAACGAATGCTCACAGTAAATAACTTGTCACAAATAGGTTTACGGACAGTACCAGCTCCAGTTATAGGTGTATTCTTCTTCTAACCTTGGTTTCTCAAGCAGGCGTCCATGGTAGGATTTCCAAAATGTCCTTGATGGTAGATTGAATTCAGTGGTTGATCGTGTGTAACCGACGCTTCGAAAATCACCGTCCCATTTAACGGGGCAGGCGTAGTTGACGTCTGGGTAATACTAGTTTGGATAACTAGAGAAATTGTAAGGCTTAAAGACTCGAGTTCTTGAAGTTGTTCCGTGTAGCTTTCAACACCACTTCCTCCCTCTAGGCTCACTTTCCACCATCTTCTTCTGTATTGTCCTTAGTTACCAGTCAACAACCGTTGCTATGCAATGTAACAATGCCAGTTCTTTATTGATATTACCAAAGCTCTCTACAAATTCACATGTGCACAAAGTCACTGCATTCTAAGCACAGCCTAGTGGATAATGCACAAACTCACTGCATTCTAAGCACAGCCTAGTAGATAATGCATATAGACGGTACTTTACAATACCCCTTCAAATTTTTTTATATTATGAATTAATTATTAATTGAAATTATAAAAAAATTTCAAAAAAATTATCTCCAACGTTCTCCACTTTTAAAATTTCCATGGTCGTAGGTCGTTATATCATACCCCTTCCAAAAATAAAAAAAATGAAGATGACAAAATGTATCTATATTTTTTATATTTTTGCTAACATCGAAATTCAGAAATTAACCCTTTAAATCTATAATTGGAAAACCGTATTACCCCTTCAAATAGCCTTACCCCTTCTAAACCTGTAAATTACAACAATGTCGTTCACAGACCCCTTCAATTCAGATGCTAAAATGAAAGTTTATGAAACCTGAAACCCGAATGACAGCACAATGCAATGTTAATAGTACAATACACTTCTAACAATTGGATATCAATCCCCTCTTCCAGAATCAACAATTGTCAACAATTAACAATTTTAAATTGTTGATATAAAAAAACACACATTAATAACTTTGCACCATAACCAACACCAACCTATAATCCTAGTAACAATGTAACTACAGAGTCGACAACAATAGGCTACATTAAGGACCAAATCATCACCTGTCAAAGAGATTTGATACATTGTTGACCTGTGTCAAAATAAACTGTCACTTTCTGTGAAATAGCCCGAGCCGTTTGTTGCTTTAACGTGTACAACGACACCAACTTTGAAAAAACATCAATGAACACTAGTACATATCGCACCCCTCCACAACCTGTAGGTAATGGACCATATATATCAGTTGCCACCAATTGACCAATGTTCGTAGGCAAAATAGGCTGAAAAATGCCATGTGACGTTCTATTTGCATGTTTCGTACGTTGACATAAATCACAACATGCAATCAACTTCCTATTCAATCGCGCCATATTACTGAAAAAGAAGTTCTCTAATAACACCATTAAACATTTTTTAGCACCAAAATGACCAATCTCTTCGTGTACACTCATGATCACTTCCGACACCAGACATTGTGGAATACATAACCGCCAAATGTCCTTACTACTTTCCAATTTGAAGAACAACATGTTGAAAATCGTGTAATTGCTATGAGCACCAACATTAGTATGCATATCACTCCAAATCATTCCAAACTTATCATCTTTCTTCTGTAAATCAGGCAATTGTTGAAATTTTTTACGCAATTCTGAACTAATTCCCACATTCAGTTTCGCAATAACTACCTCCTTCCCAGAGAACGAGTCGTCAATAGTACCATCTTTTTGTACACAAAAGCGACTAATGATATCCGCAACAACATTTTGTTTACCAGAACAATGAACCAATTTAAACTTAAATTCTTGTAAGAGCAACACCCAACGTGTAAGACGCCCAGACAACAATTTACATTGAAGCAAGAATGTAAGTGCTTTGTGATCAGTAATAATTGTCAAATCTGTTCCCAGGACAAAAATACGAAACTTTAGTAACGACCAAACTATAGCCAACAATTCTTTCTCAGAAATAGTGAAATTCACTTCACCACCGTGTAATACTCTTGACGCCATTGATATCACCTGTAATTCTCCATCAGAATCAACTTGAAATAGTTGAGCCCCTAACCCTTTATCACTGGCATCACATTGCAAGAAGAATGGTTTTGTATAGTTTGGAAATCTCAAGTGAACTGTATTAATGAACAATGTCTTGATATCATGAAATCTGAATTACAATCATCTGTCCATTTCCACCTGGTATCCTTCTTCAACAATGTCTGCAGTATGCAAGTCGATTGAGCGTAAACATTACTAAAACGTCTGTAGTAACTACATAAACCCAAGAAAGCTTCGAGTTGTTTGACATTTTTAGGTGTGGGCCAATTTTGAATCAACAACAATTTGTGAGGGTCTGGAGACAATCCATTCGTAGTCAAAATATGACCCAGGAATGGCACCTTATCCCTGCAAAAAATAGATTTGGACAAACTAATAGTGACATTTTTTTTTGATAATCGTTGAAAAACCGTGCGAATGTGAACCAAATGATCCTCAAATGTCTTAGAAACCATCAAAAAGTCATCTACATACGGTTTTAGAAAAGCCCCCAAATCGTTGCCCAATACATAGCTAGTACACCTAGTAAATGCTGCCACTGAAGTACTGAGTCCAAAAGGAAGTACCTTAAACTGATATACCCTCTGATTGTATTTAAACGCCACATATTTCCGACTTTCCTCCGACAATGGAACCTGCCAATATGACGACACAAGATCAATAGTAGATAACCACTGAAAATCTGAAAAACTTTGCAAAATAGTTTCAGGTGGATCCGGACTCTCATGCTCTGGTATCAACATTGTGTTCAACTGTCGAGCATCCAAACATAACCTCACTGCTTTGTTTTTCTTAATCACCACAACTAATGGGCTTATGTAGGGACTAGTAGCTTCCTCAATAATGTTATGCCTTATCATTTTATTCAGTTGTCTTTCCACAGCTTCCCGGTAGGCAAATGGCACAGGATAATTCTTTTCAAAAAAATATGCCCCTTCGTGAACCTTAATATGATGTTCATAGCCTGTCACTGACCCTGGCCTATCAGAAAACAAATGACGATACTCCAACAATAGTTCCTGTAGTTGACATTTCTGAATGACGTCTAGACCTACTTGTTCGGACACCATAGTCTCAATCTCTTTTACAGTCACAACACCCTTGTCTTCTTCGATTGCCGCTGTGTTAGTAGTACAAGATACAACGATACCAACACTGTTATCATAAGTATGATCAACATAATCACATTCAACATTTGTACAGTTGTCACCTATTCCAACATCATTGTACAACAAATCGTGATCTATTAACTGGCCATTAATCGACACGACCTTGGTAGAAAAGTCAATAGTAACCAGATTATCTGTCAACCAATCAATACCGAGTATGATATCACAGATTAAATCCGGTACCACTAAACATCCAACATCCCATGACATGTCACCTGATTGGACGGATAGGTAAACTTGCTTCGTCACCCGTTTACTACGACGATTCGTAGCCCCGAGTATTGTTACCCCTACTACTGGTAATGAAACAATATCATTATTTTTACTGATCAGGACATTGTACACCGTATCTGAAATACACGACACCTCACTCCCCGAGTCTAACAATGCCTTTAAATCCAAATCACCAATACTAACTTTCAACTTTGGACAAAATATATTTTTAGAAGAATGTACCAAATTTTCTTCTTCTAACAAAAAATCTCTAGGTTTTGTAAAGATTGAATTTGCAGTAACAATATGACTGGTTGCAGGAGAACCGCACACAACTGGAACCAATTCTAGTTTTCCTTCTTAGGAACATTTTTATCATCACGGGACCTCCAATTCTGTTCTAATTGTTGGTAGGGTAATCGCTGCTGGTTATTATTATTGTAACCTTGATACCCATTGTTACCCCACCTGACATTTCTATTGTTCTCATTATTATAACTGCCTTGTTTATTATAGTGACTCAAATTTGATTGACCAGACTCTCCAATAATTTGTTCACTCTCCAGTCTCTCGAGCATTTTTGTTATTTTCTCAGCATTGTTCTCCATATGAATCAGATGGATCCGAATGTCTGTAGAAAAATGGGACAAGACTTGCCTAACCAGCATATCTTCCGGCAATTTACAATTCAAATAGCCTCCATGCCTCAGTATTCTTTTGAAATAAGTAGATGGTGACCCCTGTCTACCCCCTGCATATTGCTCACTGTAAATATGTTTTAGCAAGGCCGCTTGTGCATTCTCCCCCCAAAAATGCTGAAGGAATTTCTCCTTAAAATCTTCAAAAGTAACAAACTCGTTTTCTTGCAACCATGTCTTGGATACCCCTTTCAGACATTGTAGTGTAAAAGCCAGTCTCCGGTTGTTTTTTACCGCATAGTTTTTAAACCGGCTCTCCAATAACTTTATAAATTCGACTGGATGAAGTCCATCGTTATTTGCCGTAAATACAATCCCCTCACGAAATAGCTGGTCCCCGATTCCACTATCATTCTGAATGGTAACTCCCACATTACCACCTGTCATATCGACCTCCATCATCTCAATTCTTTTTTTATTGGCTTCAATCGCCATCTCTAACCCTACACACTGACCACTTATTCTCTGTTGATCCATTTCTTTCACTTCCCCTATCTCTTTCTGAAGCTGTTGTTTCACCCCCACTATATCTTCAATTACCGTGTCTACCCTTACCTTTAAGTTATCAGAACTTTTTTTTATTCCTCCGATCTTGTTATCTACATCTCTTTTGAACACCCCTATTTCCTCAATTACTTCATTGAGCTTACCGCCAACCTTTACAACCTTATCTCCAATTTTTTCGGACCTACCTTTCAACTCCCCTATCTCTTCTGCTAAGCCATCCACTTTATTGTCAATAACCTCGATCTCATCCTCAACCTTAGTCCTCAAAGCTGTGAATTTAGTTTCCAACCCATAAAACATTTTATCACATTTTTCATCAAAGCTTTTCTTCAATTCGGACTTCATTTCCCCCATTTCCTTCCGTATTCCCTTATTGTCGTTACGTAATCCCACAATGTCCTTCCGTATTCCCTCATTGTCCTTACGTAATCCCTCATCCATCTTAATTATCATCTCCATTATACTGTTCAAATCAACAGACCTGATCTCTACCTCTTGAACACTCTCCTCTATACTCCTCCCTACTTCATTCTGAACCTCCTCCCCCTGCATCCTGTCCATAGTCAGCAGTGACTCTGCGAACGTTCAAATTAATCGAGCTTATAATTACACCTCAAATTTTTAAGTGTTTGGTTAATTTTTTTTTTTTTTTTTTTTTTTTTCTCGGGGTAAATGCAATTAGTCGAGCCCCACGTTGGGCGCCAAATTGTAACAGTACCCTCGCCCTCTTACTACACTGGTCGGCCTAGCTCAGCCGGGAAATAAACCAACACTTAGAAATTTGAGTTGTACTATTAAATTATATTGTATCACATAGACAACGAATGCTCACAGTAAATAACTTGTCACAAATAGGTTTACAGACAGTACCAGCTCCAGTTATAGGTGTATTCTTCTTCTAACCTTGGTTTCTCAAGCAGGCGTCCATGGTAGGATTTCCAAAATGTCCTTCATGGTAGGTTGAATTCAGTGGTTGATCGTGTGTAACCGACGCTTCGAAAATCACCGTCCCATTTAACGGGGCAGGCGTAGTTGACGTCTGGGTAATACTAGTTTGGATAACTAGAGAAATTGTAAGGCTTAAAGACTCGAGTTCTTGAAGTTGTTCCGTGTAGCTTTCAACACCACTTCCTCCCTCTAGGCTCACTTTCCACCATCTTCTTCTGTATTGTCCTTAGTTACCAGTCAACAACCGTTGCTATGCAATGTAACAATGCCAGTTCTTTATTGATATTACCAAAGCTCTCTACAAATTCACATGTGCACAAAGTCACTGCATTCTAAGCACAGCCTAGTGGATAATGCACAAACTCACTGCATTCTAAGCACAGCCTAGTAGATAATGCATATAGACGGTACTTTACAAGAACAACCTCCTCTTTTTATTTCTTCTCGCGAGTATTTTCCTCGGTATAATACAACATATTCATGAATTATTATATATTATGAACTGTCGGTATTATGCACAGAAATCCAGTCAATACATTATGTTACTTTCTGGGGTGGAGCCCCATCCGCCGCAGGCGAAATACTCTGTATAATTCTCTTTGCAACTGCCCGAAAAATAGCTTGAGATTACTGATTCAATATATATTTAGGACTTTTTTTTAGTACAAACGAACTAAGCAAGTATGAGCAATATCGTTTGAGATATGAATGGTAACTGGCCCGTCTGGCCGTGGTAAAATGCATATTAAAATGCAATATAATTCCAAAAAATGTAAGAAATTTCTAAAAATTGAGATATGAATGGTAACTGGCCCGTCTGGCCGTGGTAAAATGCATATTAAAATGCAATATAATTCCAAAAAATGTAAGAAATTTCTAAAAATAAAATAGTAGGAAGCCAACAGCGAGCACGGGGCGAGTGGTACGAGGCCACGAGGTGGCGTTGTCATATTGCCCCCGCTCCGAACATTCAGTCGTTGGTGCTTAGATTTACATCTACAAATAACAATACTTTTCGGACCCATTGAAATGAACATATTCGTGAAAGGACGGATTTACTATAGAATTTCAATTGTTTATTTTGTATTGCATACCTTCTTTATATGAGATCGACATAATAGTGTGCATCGTATAGATGGATAGACAGTTCAATTTTAACAAGACAATATTCACTGGACTAGATGTTTTAATAGAAATGTAGCTGACGCCACCGTGGCAGAAGCACCGCCCTTTTACATGGCTGATACACACATACCTACACAACATTAATTTTCTCCCCTTATATTGTAACTAAGGCGATCTGGCGGTTTAACCTTTCTGTTGGATAGCTTCGGTGCTTTGGTTCGGATGTTGGATCTTGCGTTTGAAAACTCATTGCACGTTCTTTGGGTGCATCTATAACTCTTGTTTATGATAGTGATACCTTTTTTTCTATCCAAACATACTACTATATCTTACTCTATCTGACAGAGAACTTACGACTACATTCACATAGAATCTGGAACTGGTTCGAAGCTATACTGATGCTGGTCGAATCTGATCATCATGAACTAACCTTATTTTCCATCTACATCAACTAAAAATGTAACAGCACTGATTACCTGTATAACCTTCCCAACTTGCCATTTACCTATGTCTCCTTTCTTGGTATCTTAACCCATACTGTCTGACCAACCACAAAATTACTGGGTTTAGTTATATGGTTCTTTTTCTCAAAAGTGTCCATAACTATAGTACTTTTCTTTGATAAGCGGAGAGATACATTTGGCTTTAAGGATTAGTCAGGTGATAAACTAAAAAAAAAACGCCTGCCTGATAGACAGAGCACTCATTGTGTAATACATAGAGCTATGGTGTAATAAGAATCCAGCCAGCACTCCTCGAAAAACTCGGCGACTGCGGACAGTGCCGCTCAAAACAGATTGCAACTTTTCTTCACATCAAACCACAAGAAAATTAATTGCAGGGCATTTTGTAGAAGAACACGTTCGTACTAAAAAGCATGTTATCGGTAGGGAAACGATGCACATTAAACCTCCTGATCGATTTTTGATAAGTGCTTTATTTTAGCGGTGGTTTTACTGTCTCGAGGCAACATTTTTTCGTATATGAATTACCATGAGAAGAGTTGCTAAATGGTACTTGGTAGCAACAAGCCAAAAAGTCGCGTTTTTTTTTAATTTTTTAACCGCCTGCTTTTAACGTATGGTATCTTTTAGTCATGTTTTCCATATTTGAGGGTGGACATATTATACAAATGATAGTTTTTTAGTTTTTCATCTGACTAACCCTTTAAGTCAAATTTGGTCTTTGTACGCTACTTTAGTATGATCTCAGATGGACTGAGACCGGTAAGTGTACTTGGTATATTTCTGTATCCAAATAAGATAAGATTGCCAATTCTTTCTTGAACAGTTAGCCTACCATTACGCTTCAAGATATACTTCAAGAGACCCCATTTTATAACATCTACTGACTTTTCAGCGATACCATTGGACTGAGGATTGTATCGGATTGATTGTATGGGATTGTATCGGATTGATTGTGTGGGATTGTGTGTTGTGTGAATGCATCAATTCAAAAGCCATTGAATCGAAGGGAGGACAATTATTGGTAACAATTACTTCAGGCAAACTGAATCTATCAATGACATGCCTTATCTATCCTATCAACATTTCTGCAGTGTTGTAGTTTTCATGTGCCAAATATCGACTCAAATCGAATGACTACCAACCAACACAAGGAACTTGGTGATGGTCCCTTGTAATTCCACAAAATCCAAATGGATTCGGTGCCAGCTCCTATAAGGTGATGGCCAACTGGTTAAAGGAACAACATTCCTTGGAGGTAGCATACTTTGACACTGAGAACATTCACATCTACATCTTCGATATCTTGATTTAGACCAGGCCACCAAACATGAGTTTGGCTAAGCATCTTTGTCTTCACAACGCCAGGATGTTGGAAATATAGGTCTTAAAACTTAGTTCCTTAAACATTTAGGTACATTTTGTTTGTACCAGGTAAGGTTTCTCATGAAATTTGTGTGCTGGTCAAATAATTTAATATAGTAAACGATTTAAATACATGTTTTTGCATAAGTCAATATAAGAATTTTCAGTTTAATATCTTTTATAGCAAAAATTATTAATTGTTATGTTTGTTAAAGCAAGCGAAGCACAAACGGGAAATATCTTTGGAAAATAAGTTTTGGAAATATAAATTTCTTTGCTGCTACACGGATTTCTAGTATTAGTGCCATCACGTGATTCGAATCTCATCACAAGTATGTGATATGGGCAATTGACGTGAAATGTCTTCGAAAAATGTTTTCTGTGCCGACACACGGAGCCATTACACAGTTGCAATAATGGTTTGTACATGTTTCTAAAACAATGTTTGTTTTCGAAAAATTTTTTATGTGTTATCACTAACTTAGAAACTTGAATAACACACAATGATAAAGTAATATGCAACAACACAATTTTTGAAAACTTGTTTTCGAAAAATGTTTCCCGTGTGTCGCTGGCCTTTACATTCACTGGAGTAGTTATGGCGGCTTTATCGCATCGGCAATATCTCAGAATCTTGTTTCAAAATAAATACGATGAATATTTCTATTAATGGTGAACACGCGTGAGCGTTTCTGAGAAAAAATCAATTATTATAGTCTACTCAAAATAATGTATTTCCAAAATTGACTTGTATTGAAACTGTCTGAGAGAGTTGACAATAAATGTTGTTGCTTATTTCAAATAAGTTTACATTTGTATTATTGTTGATGAATGATACAAAATAAAAGAGTAAGAAAATATTATACAAAAATAATCATTTTTGTGTAATACTATGAGGAATGTAATTAACTCAGGAATTTCAGTCACTAAACGTTTATTTTAATTCAGTGTTTATTTATTATTCATTATATAGACAGGTTGTCATGTGACGAAAACACACAAAGCTATGAGATTCGGTCAAGAAATTACTTACATTATCGACATAACAATCTGGGCAAATTGCTAACTTAATAGTTTATCTTCGGTTTCGTCTAAGCCATCTTCTTCCCTTCCTTCTTGGCGTCCTTCTTGGCTTCCTTCTTGGCCATGTTCGCGGCCTTCATAGCATCCGCCTTCTCCTTCATAGCATCCTTCAACGCGGACTTCTCCGCCATCTCTTTGATGACTTTCTGGCAGTCAGCGGTAGCAGCGGACGCATCAGGGCAGGTCTGAAATACAACACAATGGTTACAATCACATTTCACGGACTTCTTACTCTATTTGGCTTTTTGGCCTCTTTGGCTTTTGGAGCTTTTCTACCTAACCACATGATTCTGGTGTACACATAAACGGTGACTTTGGTCCGCCGTAGCAACTAGGCAAATAATAAAATAGTCGTCTTCTACCCCAGAGGCGCCCGTTGTTGCTATGGATGTATTTTCTATATGGGTAATAACATGCGTGAAACTGTTACCCAACAACGGCGTTCGTAGGTGCAGGGGACGAATATGAATCCCAGCCTAGATGTCTCCCATGAAAATCAGCTCTTGTAACTGAGTAGGTATAGACCATTAAGTAAAACCTTTTGTTTACTTACTTTGCGCAGCAGCAGGTATGTTTTATTTAATACTGTTCCTTATACTTAACCGTCAAGAAACGAAACATTATCTACGAATAAAGTAATGCATTTTTAACAGCATGAGATGTTCAGCCTATATTTCATTACGCCTGATTCTTGCCAACCAATAACAATTAATAAATTTCACTATACATTTATTATAAACTACATATAGTTGGTTTAGTCTTGTTTAGTTAATTTAATACCCATAACAATTAAACACTGAAATAAGAAGTCGACATAAACTTGTAAGATTCCAAATAATCAGAACGACTACGACCAAATAGCACAAATATCCCTACAAAATCCACGAGACCTATTTCACGAGCCCATTTTTTAAAATAAAAAACAGTAGTTCCAGTGACAAAATGAATTAGAAAATTTCTACCGTTCTATTTCAGCGAAATGTGATGCCAAGGAATATTTGTGCACAACAGATACTTACGGGCAACAAAGTCTTCATGATGCAACTCAGGGTCTGCTGGGCAGCGGTTACGCACTTCTTCTCATTATTAGGCTTCACGGTGACTGTTGACAAAACACAGTGTTATAAAGAGCACGGCATGCGATGAGATAGAGAACAACCTAATAACACTAACAGTCACAAGACTAAATAAATAAATTCACATTTAGAGTCTACCCACTCAGTAACTATTCTGATTTGCAGTGAGGGACTTTAATTGAAAGTGACTGAACCAACCCTGTAGGCTTCGAACACCATCCACGAGTGAGCGATAACCAATCAAAGATCGATATTTCAAATATGAAACATATGAATCAGTGATTGGACAGTGCGAGCACCTGCGGACAAATGCCAGAATCAACAAGGCCGGTCCAGACCAACTTTGAATTTATTGAACGATTCGTTGCTAGGACGGCGCTAAAGTCACCGTTTACTTATTCCCAAGCCAAGAAGTAATAGAATTGAAACCACATTAGAAGTTAAAAAAACTTCTACCTGAAGCGGGATTTGAACCTGGGACCTTCTGCATTGGAAGCAGGGATGCTAACCACTGGACCAACGAGCCACCTACTGGACCAATGAGCCACCTATACTGCTAGTTTAGAAAGAATGCAACAGAAACTGATTAAAATGCTCTGTATTAAAGCTCATGTTCCTTAGCACAGGCGCGATTATAATGACTTGTATTCTGCTGGTGGGCTCTTCACTCAGGAGGCTAGGCGTGACGTCAGGGATCTTGTATTTCTCCACAAGATAGTGTGTAGCAGTTTTGATTGTAGCGTTGAGTGACTAATATAGGGTAGAGTCGCAACGCAATAGGCAGTTTGTCTACCGCCGTATGCTGCCCAATATACTTAAGTCGGGTAGTAGAAGTTCGCCAAGCGACGCGATGGCGGAGTTTTCGGCTGTCTTCGTATATCTTCGGTGAAGTAGCTGACCAATCAGGCCCCGTCATCGCGTCGCTTGGCGAACTTGTACTACCCGACTAAAGTATTTTGGGCAGTAAAAGACGGTAGACAAACTGCCGATGGCGTGAAGCCTCTACCCTATATTACTCACTCAACGATTGTAGCCTTCTAGATAAAGTTAACTTCCGCGTACCCTTAAGAGTGACCAGACAATGGGACACGTTTGTTTTAGCAAAGTGCTGCATAGATGTGTTTCGACACACTAGTATGGTTCGGGCTCAGATGCTGTTTAATATTCTTGCTTCGCCTACGTTCAATGTGTATTCACATGTTTTAAAAACTCACTTCAGAGGCATTTTGTTGGGTTCTTGAGTTTTGTTTTTGTTTGGTATTTTATAATTGACTTAAGCTGTTTCTGTCACAAATCTGTGTTGTGTACACTTGTATTATTCTGTTCTGTGTGTATGTATTGCTTGTTTGTTTTTTATCTTTTATTATACATCGCTTGTAGCGATTTGCCCTGTAGATGGTTATTGATGAATGATGAATAAACTAAACTGAATGTATCAACACAATGTGTTATGGATCTGATTTGGCTGACTCTATTTAGCCTTGTTTTTGTGTTGTACTTACAGGGAGTGGTGGTGCATTTGGTCTTGGCATCAGCAATGGCAGCCGCGCTCCAGGTAGTCATGGTGTCGAGTTTGGCATTGACTGCAGCCAAGTCAACAGATTGCTTGTCCTGTGAGGGACAAGATTGAGTTTAGTGACGAGTGTGAGTGGTGCAAATTTTTTTTTTTTTTTTTTTAGTACAAATTTTTAGTAAAATAGCGCTAGAATGTATCTATTGTATTATTTTACGAATGAGTGTAATGAGGAAAGGATCGATGTATTGTATCAAATGTATGGAATGGAATTCTATATACCGAAAGAATGTCCAAGTAATTTAAAATTGATAGCTGCATGATTTTAATAACTAATAAATTGATATTATATTAGTTCTTTAAATAATAATTATTCACCAGGAACTATTTTTGTATTAATATTATATTATTTCTATTTTTTAATTAATAATAATTCAAGTGATATTTACCGCGGACAGAAGACCGCTCTTGTCGAACACACAATCACTCTTGCACTGAAACAAAAAGAACATTGCAAATAAATAAACAACACACTACAAAAAAAAAATTAAAGCAAGGTACCTATAAAAATATTCAAAAGTTTCATCAAGATGACGTTGCATATAAATGTATTTTCAAAGTGTTATGATTCTTTTAATATGAACGTTACGTTTACTGATTACACTCCTTAAACTATTTCAACTCAAAATACAATGTTAAAAATATTATTAAAAGAAGTTCCATGATATATAAAACAATGATGTTTATAAATGGGCATAATGTTAAGGGTTAAAGGTCTCTTACTGTGACTGAGGCGGTGTTGTTGCATTCCTTCCATGCACCAGCCATAGTGATCTTCATGGACGGGCAGCATTCCTTAGCCTTCCTCCACTGAAAACAAAACGTTTATTAGAAATCAAGTTGTTCGTCAGTTGTTCTCTGTCCATATGAGTGCTAGAGTTATCTTTAAACTAGGAAAACGCTCTGTTTGACGCGTTGATAAGCGAGCGCGTCCATATCTACGAACGTTCTGGCGAAAAGATCTCAAAGCTAATAAAAACAACAATTAACAACAATTCAAGAATGCGCATTACAAAATTTTTTCTAATTTCCATAGCTATTATACTTCCCGATATTGTTGAATGCAGTGCAATGTGCGTTGCTAAGAATTTTCGTTGCCATTCTGTCTAGTGTTTTACCCGCGGTCCGCCACGTCGTTACTAACAGTTATTGACAGCAATAGAAATGTAATTTCTGCCTCTTATACGTATCGGATCGCGTTTACATTAGTATATTCGTGACTGGACAAACATTTACTATAAGATAGCCACCTCACATTTTGCCGTTACTGCGTTTTAGAAAAATATGTTCGAGTAACTTTCTAGTAACTTTGCCAATAATTATTAGATCGCCATTAGATTAACATATTCGTAACCGGACAAAACTGTAGAAAAATCTGGCTATCTCACATTTGGCCGCCATTTTGTTTCAGAAAAATATTTTGCAGTAACTATGGTGTAACTTTGTAACTTTTGGAACGATTTTGCCTCAAAACTATACACCTTCAATCCACATCAAGGCTTGTGGATGGTCGAAATTTCAAGTTGATCGGACTTTCCGTTCGACCGCTATCGACGGACATAAAAAAAAACAAAAAAAAAACAAACAGAATGAAGTGCCGTTAGAGTCTAGTACGGTACAAAAAAAAAAAAAAAAACAGAACGAAGTGCCATAAGAGTTTCGTGGAAATGCTCGCTTCGCTCGCTTAATTATGGCGGACGTGTTATGGTTTTTTTTGGCAGTAATTACACCCTGATCATGTTAAAATTCAAACGGAATCTTTGATTGGTTACCGCTCACTCGTCGATGGTGTTCGGAGCCTACAGGGTTGGTTTAGTCGCTTTAAATTAAAGTCCCCCGCTGCAAATCAGTTTCGTTACTGAGTGGGTAGACTCTAAATGTGAATTTATTTTTTTATTTATCCATGCAATATATGAATATAGTGATGTAAAGGCCTATAAGTAGCTCACATAACATATACATAATGCAGTATACTAGGAAAACGCTCTGTTTGACGCGTTGATAAGCGAGCGCGTCAATATCTACGAACTTTCTGGCGAAAAGATTTCAATGCTAATACAAACAACAATTAACAACAATTCAAGAATGCGCATTGCAAAAATGTTTCTAATTTCCATAGCTATTATACTTCCCGACATTGTTGGATGCAGTGCAATGTGCGTTGCTAAGAATTTTCGCTGTCATGTTTTCGCCGCGGTCCGCCACCGTTACTAACAGTTATTGACAGCAATAGAAATGTAATTTCTGCCTCTTATACGTATCGGATCGCGTTTACATTAGTATATTCGTAACCGGACAAAAATTTACTATAACATAGCCACCTCACAATTTGCCGTAACTGTGTTTCAAAAATATATTTTCGAGTAACTTTTGTGTAACTTTGCCAATAGGTATCAGATTGCCATTACATTAACATATTCGTGACTGGAAAAATCCGTAGAAAAATCTGGCTATCTCACATTTTGCCGCCATTTTGTTTCAGAAAAATATTTTGCAGTAACTATGGTGTAACTTTGTAACTTTTCGAACGATTTTGCCTCAAAACTATACACCTTCAATCCACATCGAGGCTTGTGGATGGTCCAAATTTCAAGTTGATCGGACTTTCCGTTCGACCGCTATCGACGGACATAAAAACAAAAAAACAAACAAAAACAAAAAACAAACAAACAAACAAACAAACAAACAAACAAAAAAACAGAACGAAGTGCCATAAGAGTCAAGTGGAAACGCTCGCTTCGCTCGCTTAATAATATGCCTGAGGCTATAATAATATTGAAAATAAGACATAACATAATTAAAATGCAGTTATTAGAAACAGAAGGCTAAAAGGTAAAAACACGAATATTTCGATGATTAATACAAAATTCGATGTAATGAAAATATATGAATGGACCCCGAAAGTCCACAAAAAAGAAACACCTCTAAATTGATTGCTCGATTTCAAAATTAAGGAGAAGATTTAAATCAATAAATAGGAAGTCAAACAATGTTTGTCGTATGCGTATTTGAAAACCTTCATAATATCGAAGTGTTCACATAAACGTTCGTCTTATAAAGTACACTTTGGCATTCTGACATACGTACCACAGATAGTTCCAAATAAGAGCAAAAGCTCAATTTTTTATCTTTAAATTATCATTATGAAATATTATTATTGCAATTCTTGTTTCTATTAAACTGTACACAAAAATATTATTTTGGTTGTTTTATTGAGTGATTTAAGTGTAAGATAACGCAATTGGCAATTTACTATCAAACATGGGACTTATCACTCAACAAGGTTATGTGCTTCAAAAACGTTGCAAACGTCCGTACGTAATACCAATATAAGCCGTTTTAATAATGTTCAATGTGTAACTGAAATTGATATGGTTTAAAGATCATCAATCTAAAAATGTAACTACCTACCTATTAAACTATTTACATTTAAAAGAGGGCAATACTCGTCATGGACATCCAACTATGGTTGAATATTGTAATAGGAAAAGCTTTATGATCTGAGTTAAATCCACAGTCAATGTCAAGATTTATTACCATTGCTATATGAACGTCTATGCTCAAATGCTATACGTGCATTGGAAATATGCTCCAGCAGCTTTATATGTGTACAATTAAAAAATATATCATTTTACATCTCATCTCATACATAATAATTTGTGACACGTTGCGCATAGGCTTCAACTTACCAATACACACCATCCTTAATTCTGGTTTTCTCTGTGTGTGCGATACCATTTTCAACTAACATTAAACGTATAAATAATAAAAATAATAATAATTAACAATTGAGGTGAGTTATTCTAAATACACAAAAATATTTCCCCAATAATTAAAATAATTATATTTTGCGAATTTGATTTGAGAAATGAAACTGGTTACCA
>OX246741.1:22239602-22317102 GCA_945910005.1 Isoperla grammatica | reverse complement strand
AAGATAATTCGCGGACTAAAGCATTCGCGCACTAGACCATTCGCTCATTAGACTATTCGCGCAGTAGAGGATTCGCGCGCTTAACTATTCACTCAGTAGAGTTTTCGCGCAGTAGAGCATTTGCTCACTAGACCATTAGCGGATTAGAGTTTTTGCGCACTAGAGAATTCGCGCACTAGAGCATTCGCGCACTAGACCATTCGCTTACTAGACTATTCGTGCAGTAGAGCATTCGCTCACTAGACCATTAGCGGACTAGAGTTTTCACGCACTAGAGAATTCACGGACTAGAGCATTCGCGCACTAGACCATTCGCTCACTAGACTATTCAAGCAGTAGAGCATTCGCGCGCTTAACTATTCGCTCAGTAGCGTTTTCGCGCAGTAGAGCTTTCGCTCACTAGACCATTCGTGGACTAGAAATTTTCGGTCAGTAGAATATTCGCGGCCTGAATAATTCGCGCACTAAGGTTTTCGCGCACTGGGACATTCGCGCACTAGAACATTCCCGCACTTAATTATTCGCTCAGTAGAGATTTCGCGCAGCAGAGCATTCGCTCACTAGACCATTCGCGGACTAGAGTTTTCGCTCAGTAGAATATTCGTGGCCTGGATCGTTCGCGCACTAGAGTTTTCGTGCACTAGAGCATTCGCGCAGTAGAACATTTGCCCACAAAATACGTTCCCTCGTTGAGCGTTGTCGCCGCATAGGGAAAATAAAAAATAGCATCATTTCCGATGCTTTCGTCGCGGATATTTGAGTCCCGAACATCCAGCGGGTGTGTAATTCCGATGCCTGCATCTGGTTGGCCCATTCTTACTAGCTGTGACCAATTTCCCATATGAAGCTTTGTTTGATTAATTATATATATGATGAATTAATTGATTAACTAGTGAATGCGAAAAATTGATTCATGTATTGTCATCAAGAATATACGTATGTGTGAAAAATTTGAGCTCGATCGGACATTGGGAAGTGGGTGAAATAACAATTCCCATGTAAAACATTAATTAATTAACTACGATAAATTAATTAATTAGTCAGTATGTTAATTGATTAATCTATAGTCATCAAGAATACGTACGTGCGAAAAATTTCAGCTCGATTGGACATTGAAAAGTAGGTGAAATATCGATTATAAGATTCCGTCCAGACAGACAAACACATGCAGCTAATATAAGCGTTGTAATAATAAATAAAAAAAAGATAGTTGATGTCATCATGTTAGGTCCAGAGAGGGAGTCTTGCAAACATCCTGTATCAATAGTTTTCCGCTAAAAGCCCCTCACCCCCCCTTCTTCGTCGCACGTTCAGATATTGTACAATCCCACAACACAACTAAATACCGTTCTTGCAGCCGGAGATAAGAGGTTCAATCCTTCATCGTTATTGCGTGTTCACTTTCACGGCAAAGGGAATTTAGGAAATACTTAATATTATATTTGGCCAAAAACTCGTTTTAACATTTTGAACAGAACGCCTGTAAAATACGCGCGGTTTAAAATTTAAATAAATAATAAGAAGTTAGTAGTAGTATTTTATGTAAGCACACACAATACAGGCGCAAGCCACATTTCATCATCATATGCTATACCTAGCTCGCTATCATTCTTTCCCAACTATCCAAGAGGGGCACATCAGGAAAAGCTAGTGTGCACCCTATAACGTGGATTCCGACGAAAAATTATTATTATTATCAGTGATATGTCACTGTGGCCAGACGGTTATCAGTCAGGGTGTCTTAGGCCTACAGCTATTCAGGACCCCTATTCTATAATTATCCCGGAATGGAATCGGGCCGGATCTGAATCGTGAAATTTAATGTTCCCATTCCGGACCCTAAGAAAAATTAGAAATATAGCGATTTTATAACTCGGTCCGGAATGGGAGTGGACGGATCGGATCCAGTCTGGATCCATTACGGAAGACATTCAAATCGACTGAGCCGCCGAAGCTGTAACCAATCAGAAACTGCTTTTCGAACAGCTGACTATGTAAACAAGACCGACAGGTCACGGCGGATGCGGGTTCGAGCCCTAAGGTTCGAATACGGCGGGGGACGATAACATTTATTTCTATGTGTGTACTCTCACTTCACTAATATGAAATTATCGTTAGAGAAACTTCTGTTCATAATAAAAATCCTTGACTTATTTCCACAGCCTTCTCGAACGACGGTTCAATCCGCGGATTGATCCGTTGAGAAGGCTGTGCTTATTTCATACGATATTAATTTTACATGTGGCGTGGGTTGGTAATAAGCTATTTGGTAATAATAAAAGAAAAAGTATGAGATTTTTTAAAAACAAAAACAAATATAATATTTGAAAAAACTGACATAATCAAAATCAAATTTTAAAAATAATATCGCTTTCTTCATAATATCCCTAGTTTATAGGCATAGCACAAATAAAAACGAAAGTAAACACGTACGTAAAACAGCTGACAACGCAACATCGACAGAAAAAGTGTTGCCCGCGTGAGTTACGACGACTGGGCTTACTTGATGTAGTACATAACTGGTATGGAAGATGGCAGCACTGGACGCGCACCACTACTGTAGCCGATAAAACAGACCTTCTTCTTTCAAACCGACCACAGTTTTTTTTTTTTTTTAGATAACAAGTTCACTGTGTGCCGTGTGGTGAATTTGTAATCTGTGAAATGCAGTCGCCCGAGTACTCAGGGCAAAGATTACACACTACAGCTCGGGCACCGCCGTAGATTGTACCCGAGTAAGACCCGGACATAGTTAATAGTTTAGTTTAGTTTATAGTTTAGTTTAGTTTATTGGACGACATATACATATATATATATATATATATATATATATATATATATATATATATATATATTACATAATAATGATACGTATTTGGTGACAGATACAGTGATCTGTTTTGTTGTCCTGTTTTATATAGCCTAATAATAGTAGCCTAATTGTACAGAGATAAAGAGGAAGAATACAATACAATACAAATAAAATAAGCAAGGTAATAATTATAGAAGTGATAACATTAAATCATAAATAAAATAAAACAGTAAGCATTAGTTATAAATTATAATGGTTGGTTAAGATATTAATTTATGTTGTAAAATGGGTGTATTTTGAGAAAGTCTGCTAGCCTTTTTTTTTAATTATTATGTTGTCGGAGCTTTTAATGTTATTAGGTAGTTAGTTATATATTTTCATTTTTAGATAGTCTGAGTTTATTTGTCCTGTCTTTATGTGGCAGTGTGTTAGGTCTAATTCTTCTTTTCGTCTTGTTTTGTGTTGGTGGGTTTTGTCACGTCTAGGAATGATGTTGATTTTCGTTCTTGGCTGATTCATATATATACAGGCTGTAAAGTGTGAGTAATTCTAGTTGAACGAATATGGGTCTACATGTGGTTCTTGCATTTGCCTTGACTATAGACCAAATTGCTCGCTTTTGTAATTTAAAAATTATATCCGATTTAGTTGATGTTCCCCAAAATGTGATGCCATAGTTGATAAGAGATTTTAAGTAAGCATTATAAACAATTTTAGCAGTTTTTGTGTTGGATATATTTCTAATTTGTCTGATTGCAAAGCAAGCAGAATTTAGTTTTTTCGTTAGGTTGGCCCAATGCTTGGTAGTGTTCCTTCAACTATCTACGGGAAAGGAACGGGCCAAACCCGTACGGGTGGTACATAAAAAAAAACCTACGGCGGTCGGGAAACGTACGGCCCAAAGTGCAATTTACGCAATTTGGAAGAAAACAACGATTCCAAGGTAACTTCTTGTTTCTCAACCAAACGCGTCATGTCGGGCCTAATCTCTCATTTCAATGGAAATTGATTAAAAATAAATCGAATTTGTGCTAATATCTTGTATTTCGACCAAAATGGTGATTTCTGCAGTATTGATCGAAATCGAAAAAACACAAATTTCACTTCTTTTTACTAATTTCGTCCAAGAACATTCAATGCATGCAATTTGATCGAAAACTGACCTATTCCTTGCAAATTTCTTGTTTTTCAACCAAACTCGTGATTTCTCCAGTATTTATCGAAATCAAAAAGTAAAATTCCACACCCATACGATAGAGGTATTTTATTTATTATTGAATAAAAACATTTCATCTTATTTTGTTGTTTTCGGGGAAATACGAGCAGTTTAATACCGGACACAGCGATTTAATTTATATTCATTTATAAGTTTTTGGGTATAGGCATGTTTAATTAAATGGTATTTTCAATTTTTTTTGTTTTTACTACGATACTACATTCCAATCAGAACATAACTCCCATATGGCCTGTTTCAAAATCTCGATCTTTCGGCTCGTTATTTTATAAAGAATTTTAAGAAGACTTCAAAAATAATTAAAATATTAACCATACGAAACATTTACAATTCCTTCCAGATGTGATAAGAGATGTTCTTTTGTTAAAGAATACACAGATATTTCTCCTATATTTTGTGGTTTTGGGGGAAGAATGATCAATGTGATACCAGACACAGCCATTTTAACCACATTCTTATCTAAAAGTTTACGCATGTTTTATAAAATAGTTTATTTTTTATTTTTTAACTACGAGACTCCATTCCGTTTCGTTAAGTCAGAGAGGGGCTTCAATAAAATATATTTATTAAAACAATCTTATGAAACAAGAGTGCATTGCGTCAACCATCTTTGTTTGACGGTGTTGCTTGTCGTACATGCAATTGTTGGCAACTTTGTAAAACGGTTTCTTCGCCGTCGTTGTAGACCTAACTATTTGATTGTAAACCAGCTGACCATTGTTGTTAGTTTGTATGTCTATTATATATTTCTTGTTTTGTTTTATTTCTGTAATACATCTGAGCCAATCGTGTTGATTGGGTGTCTATTTTTTACATTAGTAATTTGACTAATTTCATTATAAAGAAACTGTTAATCGCGTTTATTGTATTATGTTTGTTAAACTAGCGGGTGTCAATTGTGTGGCATGTTTTGTTTACCATTTACATCTTGTATCATTTCTTTTTTTGTCTATTGCATCAGCGTGGTTTTAAGTACGTAAGTTTTGTAGTGATGCACGTCAATCATGATGATTTTAAGTATATTTAGTTGTAAAGCACCTATTAATTATATTCTTTATGTGCTACACACAGTATGAGGTTTTTTAGTGTTAATCTAGAATAGTTATTATAATGATTAGACTAATTGTCATTTTTTGTATTTTGTAACTAATCACGGAAGCCATACCATATACCGTGCAAGGTAAGGTGGAAGAGCGAGCAACATGCTCGAAGCTCGCCGTTTTGTAAAATGTACACTGTTTTACAAATAAAGTCCATTTATTATTATAATTATTATTATTACATTCGTTTTAAGGGGTTGTTATTGCACGGACAGACCGCAAGTAACAACACACACATTGACCATACTGTTTAAAACACTGATTACCATCGCATGAACTGATGTTCTCGTTGTAAAAGTGTAACACCTGCTTTGTCAACAGCATACTTATTCCACACGGTGACAAAAATCCAGCGCTCCACGAAATTGACAACAAAACAAAACAAGTATAAGTCTCAGGCCTGTCCGGTAACGACGATTCCTGGACCAGTCAAACCAGCTGTAACATAATAAACACCATTGATTAAACAGGTTTAAGATTATACACCTGTTTAATCAATGTAAACACTATGTATGACGTCAGACACAAATATTGCTCATAGTACCTATGAATGATAGATCCTTATCCAATACTAATGTGGATATAATTTTTATGTCTAAGAAGTGCATAGCTATAGTTCCAATTCAAATAGCATTTGAAGTTATACATTTTTACCTTCACTGTGAAACGATCCATGACGCCAAAACACATATTATGAATAGATTTATCATTTTATCTGAGCTCTTTGGATTTTTTAAGCACAGTATTTTCAAATATTCTTTAAAAATGCTGTTATGTAAACTATCTTCAAAACAGCGTGTCCAAACGTTTGACGTAATTTGCCATTTTTCCCGCCATGACGATGTGTGAAAGTTTCGGGTAATTTTTTCCAATGAAATCTATTAAACTTGATAGAATCATACAAAAAAAATCAGCCAAAAATCCCCTACTGTTGTTGGAACAATGTCTTTTGAGGCTCATTATGATTTGACGAGGGGGCTCTCGAACCCGGGTCATCAGGTTCAGCATCTGATTGTTGCACTTCGATACGGCTGGTTAGACTTCGGGTCAGAGTAACGTAGGAGTAACAGAGTAACTTCGGGTCGGAGTAACGTTGGAGTAACGGAGTAACTTCGGGTCGGAGTAACGTGCTGTGTATATAGGGCTATTACAGCAAGAAACCAAGCTTTTACACGACCTGGGATCATAGGCGTGCGCAGAGGTTGATCAATGGGGATGTGGTTTTTTTAAACATGCGTTTTTTAATGCGTTTTTAAGCGTATTGGGAGGAGTACACGTTGTCTGTTAGATGGGTTAATTTTATCAGTGATATCATTGTTAAAAACTGATGGAAGTAGTCAGTCACAATGCCAAAATCTTGTAAACTATGTAAACAAGACGCTACTAAATAATATGATTTTCCAATCTAAAATATCATTCTGCTAAAAGAAAGAAGGGGCTAATGGGGGGACAACTGCCTCCCTTGCCCCCCCCCCCCCCCCCCCTGCGCACGCCTATGCCGGGGATCGAACCTGAACCCAAGGCTTTACATACGGTTATATCAACAACCCCTCGACTTTCCATTTTAAGTACGAAAACCTTGCATTATACTACTATAATTTGAATTTGCATTGACCCACATTTACTAAATTCAGTTATACAATATTTTATTTCGTGATTTTGAAACGAAGTAGTACATGCATTTGTAATTGTGGTGGTGTTGTGCGCTTGTTATTGCACACGTTTGTAGGCCCATACTGGCCTAATTTCTTTTCAGATTCATTTAGCTGTACTAAGAACAATAAAAACTGCCTTTTGTGTACAGATTCTTGGCACCAGTACAAAATATTACGTGAAACAATTGACACGAACACCAATGAAAGAAATGATTACCACTTCGAATAAAATATTATGCTGAATGTTCAGAGTTGCTTGGTAGAAAATTAAAGTTCACTTTGTTTAATAAAATATGAAATCAAATTCAACACATCACATTTTACGGGCTTACAGTATGGAAACAAACGCGACTCGCGAGATTTAAAACTTGTAATCTTTCATGTTGGTTCCCATTTAGCCGTAATTGCCTTATTGATTGATATTTGGGGTTTTAATCAACACGATAGCTGCTATTCTAGGTTTTAGAAATGTTTAAAAAAAAATGTAAAAATGCGTAAAAGTTTTCCACCACAGTAAATAGCTAAAAAGTGCAAGCTAAAAACAACAATAAAAATCTCCTCTTACAACAACCGACGTTTCGGAACTGACGTAATTCGTCTCACCTGATTCTGAATGACGGGAACGGTTTGTCGCTCGCGAAACGTCGAGGTTCATACAAACCAAGGTTGAATAGCAAACATTTTGAATACAAAAATAGTCACTACTCGGTGTTTTGTTTCAGACAAACAATCATTCTATGTGCGCCAATCAAAGAAAGACACACAAATGAAACTGTCCGACCTGTGTCGTCACAACTCCCGTACTCATTATTTTCAACTTCCATTTTCACCACACTGTAGATGAAATGTCGTGATTTGCATAAGTTCTATTCGAGGTATGAGAAGACGCCTTCTCAAGTTCTCACACAAACCACGTAGAGTATTTCGACACGGCTTGAAACCGTGATGAAACTCAACATTATTATAATGTGAGTTGTTGTGGGTTCGATCCCCGGATAGATAGGTGGGTGCGTCGCTCTCTAAAAGGGTCAAACAGTCATCAAAAATTATAAAGGGCCCTTATTAACTATAATCTTTGACACAATATTGATCAGGTACAGATAATAATAATATATCTCTAACAATCCCCGCTAAAAAAAAAAACATTCTATTTTGTACACAAAATAAACGCAAATTTGTCTGATTGTAAAGCTACGAAAGCCTGTTTTGTACTGTGCGAGCCCGTTAGCTATGCCCCACCCTCTTGTGGGTGGGACTCCCTCCGCCCCGCCCCCAGGAAATCGCCTCTCTGTCAGCGCTGCCACCTAGCGGCAGAACGCAGAGTTACTCGCTCCGCACATGGTCTCGCGCGAGTAGTATATGGTCGCGGAACAGGCTCAGAGTAACTCAGTCTTCGTTGCGACGCGATAGAGCTAACATGTCCACGTCGAGCTAGTCTTCGCGAGATCGCGCGTGTTTGTGTGTGCGCCAAACGTTCACAACTAAGTGAAAAACCATCATCTTAAAATATATCATTCAATGGTTTGTGACAATGTAATGTACAGTGTTTAAAAGTTTTTTTTAGTAAATGAGTAGTTTTCTTTTTTTTGGGAAACAGTGTTGAAGATTATTCTGTGACAGTTACGATGTACAACGTTGTGGTAAAGTGTTAGAGCGAAAACAAACTCGCAATAATGTGTCGATCAGTGCGCGTGTTAGTGTTTGCGGCGTTGTGCTGGGGCGTCGCGACGCGTAGCCTCTCATCGCACGACGACGCCGCCGTCGGCAAGGACTGCGAGTGGACGGACGCCGCCGCCTCCGACGCCTCCGACGCGGGCGACGTCGACCCATCGGCGACGCTACTCGTCTGTAAGGTCCGAACCATCGCCAACACGGCTTCTCTCCTCGGCAACCTGTCGGCATCACAGGTAGAACGCATCACCGCCCTCAAACTCGAGTGTAGCGACGTTCTCTTCTTTGAAAGTTCCTTCGAGAGCCAAGGCGGTGATTTCTTGTCACAACTACGGCGACTTCGGGACCTCCGCGTCGAGTTCTGCAAGATCCGTAACGTCCCCCCTTCTGTTCTGACCAGCCTACGGGAACTACGTCACCTTTCCCTGCGAACCCACAACACTGACTGGTCGGCCATGTCGATGGACTTCGACGCGGAGAGTTTCCGCGGCCTCGCCGAGCTTCGAAGCCTGGACCTCGTCGACAATAACATCTGGACGTTCCCTCCCGAAGTGTTCTGTCCTCTTTTCGGGTTGACGTACTTGAACCTGAGTCGGAACCGTATCCAGGACGTGTTGGAGCTGGGGTTCTCGGACTGGGGCGGCGGCCCCACGGCCCCAGGCAAGACGTGCAACGGCGGCCTAGAGGTGCTCGATCTCTCCCTCAACGGGCTGTCTACATTACCGGACAACGGCT
This sequence comes from Isoperla grammatica, assembly GCA_945910005.1. Classification (NCBI taxonomy): domain Eukaryota; kingdom Metazoa; phylum Arthropoda; class Insecta; order Plecoptera; family Perlodidae; genus Isoperla; species Isoperla grammatica. Next base: position 22,307,895 of record OX246741.1, on the reverse strand, counting down.
TCACGAGCCTCCGGTCCCTACAGAAGCTCTTCGTGCAGGAGAACGCGATCTCTTCCCTCGCCGACCGTGCGCTCGTGGGCCTAATCAGCCTCCAGATCCTGAACGCGTCCAGCAACGACCTCGTGGCCCTCCCTCCAGAGATGTTCCAGAGCTCCCGCGACCTCAAAGAAGTCTACCTGCAGAACAACTCCATCAGCGTCCTGGCTCCGGGACTATTAGAAGGTCTCGACCAACTGTTGGTGCTCGATCTGTCCTCCAATGAACTCACCTCCAACTGGGTCAACAGAGACACGTTCTCGGGGTTGGTTCGTCTTGTCGTGTTGAATCTCTCCCACAACGGCGTCACACGCATCGACGCCCACGTCTTCCAGGACCTCTACAGCCTCCAGATACTCAACATGGAACACAACAGTATCGAGACGATCGCCGAGGGCGCATTCTCGACGTTGAGTAACCTTCACGCCCTCATCCTCTCGTACAACCACATCGCGCACGTTGAGTCGCATCACTTCTCCGGTCTCTACGTCCTCAATCAGCTGTTTGTTGATCATAACCGTATCGGGAGGATTCATCCCTTGACGTTCGAGAACTGTTCGAATCTACAAGATCTCGGGTTGAGTGGTAACGCGCTCACCGAGATACCTGACGGTATCGGTCAGCTCTCCTTCCTCAAGACTCTTGACCTGGGCGAGAATCACATCTCCACCGTGGTCAACGAGTCGTTCAAAGGTCTCGATCAACTCTACGGACTTCGACTCATCGAGAACGAGATGATCAACGTGACACGTGACGCCTTCTCGACTCTCCCCTCGTTACAAGTGTTGAATCTAGCGCGTAACAAGATCGAACACGTTGACCAGGGCGCGTTCGGAACCAACCCCACATTGCGCGCGATCCGTCTCGACGGCAACCGGCTAACAAACATGCACGGTCTCTTCTCCAGTCTGCCCGCCCTGGTGTGGCTAAACGTTTCCGACAACCAGCTACAGTGGTTCGACTACGCTCTCCTCCCTCACAGCCTGGAGTGGCTGGACATGCACAAGAACGAGGTGGCAGAGCTGGGTAACTACTACGAGATACGCAACGATCTACAGATCAAGATGTTGGACGTTAGTTTTAACAAGTTGACGGACATTGGGGAGGCGTCGATACCCGATAGTGTAGAGTCTCTCTTCCTGAACGATAACTTCATCAAGAACGTGAGACCCAACACGTTCTTGAAGAAGTCGAACCTGAGTCGCGTTGTTCTCTACGCTAACAGAATACAGAACCTGGACTTGGGCGCGTTGAGGCTCGAACCCTTCCCCAAAGACAAGGAGCTTCCCCAGTTCTACATCGGCAACAACCCCCTACTTTGCGACTGCACCATGGAGTGGCTCCAACGCATCAACCAGTTGAGTCATCTCGGACAACACCCCCGCGTCATGGACCTAGACAGTGTGACGTGTACACTCACGCACTCACGCACTGGACCCCTCAAACCGCTCATGGATCTCAAACCCTCTCAGTTCCTCTGCCCCTACGAGACCCACTGCTTCGCCCTGTGTCACTGTTGCGACTTCGACGCGTGCGACTGTGAGATGACGTGTCCGACAAACTGTACGTGTTACCACGACCACACGTGGTCGGCTAATGTGGTGGACTGTTCGAGCGGCGGCCACAGGACCGTCCCGTCCAAAATACCGATGGACGCGACCGAAATCTATCTGGACGGGAACGATCTGGGTGAACTTGGCAGTCACGTGTTTATCGGTAAGAAGAAACTGCAGGTGTTGTATCTGAACGACAGCAACATTAACGCGCTGCACAATCGCACGTTCAACGGGGTCTCTTCACTGCGGGTTCTGCATTTAGAGAACAACCACCTGCAGGAGTTGCGCGGGTTCGAGTTCGATCAGATGGCCGAACTGAACCAACTCTATCTCGACCACAATGCGATCGCGCACGTGGGTAACACGACGTTCTCGGCGATGAAGTCGCTGGAGGTGTTGAGGCTGGACGACAACAAGATCGTGGACTTCTCGCCGTGGCAACTGTTGGCGGCGTCGAGCAGCCTGGAGACGGTCTCACTGGAGGGCAATGCGTGGACATGTGATTGCGACTCCGTGCGACGCCTGGAAGCCTGGGTCAAGAAGAACAAGACCGTAGACCTGGACCGGATCCTCTGCTCCAATAAGAAACAGAAGGTGGGGGAGTTCGTGCGTCGCTGCAACGAGGAACACGACAACGCCGTCGCGACATCCGTCGTACAGAACAACCCCTTCTTCACGAGCACCATCCTGACTGACAGCTACATCCCCCTGTTGGTCGCCGGCTTCGTGGTCGTGGTCGTATTCCTCCTGGCGAGCGTCGCCGTAGTCGTGTTCCGTCACGACGTGCGGCTGTGGGTCTACTCGCGCTACGGCGTCCGCCTGTTCAAGGGCGCCGGCGCCCCGAAGGCGGGAGAGATGGGCGACGACTTGGACCGTCTCTACGACGCCTACATCGTGTACAGCATCAAGGACGAGGACTTCGTGAGCCGCGCCATCGCCTCCGAGCTCGAACAGGGCGGTCACTCCCTGTGTCTCCACTACCGGGACCTCCATCTCATGACGGGGGCGTCGTATCTCGCCGACAGCGTCATCGGCGCCACCGACGCCTCGCGCAAGGTCATCGTCGTCCTCTCGCTCAGCTTCCTACAGAACGAGTGGCTGATGCCCGACTTCCGGACGGCGCTTCAGAGCGTCGTCGAGCAGCAGACGCCGTCGCGGCGTCACCAGGTGATCGTCCTCCTCACGACGGACATGCAGACGGTCAACCTAAACCCCGACCTTCAAGTCCTGCTAAGGTCATGCACAGTGTTCTCATGGGGGGAGCGTCGCTTCTGGGAGAAACTCCGCTACGCGATGCCCGACGTCGCTCCCTCGAAGAGAAAGAAACGAAACAACAACATGTCCTCCGCGGTCGCCGTCAACGAGCTCAAAAAGATCGGCGAGAGGAAGAACAACGTGGACGCGAAGAAACTACCCCCCGGTAAACTTGCGAGCGCTCGATATACCGCGGCTCCTACCTCCCTGGACACGTGGTACAAGTACACGGTCATCTGCCCCGCCCAACAGCCGCCCCCGTCCGCCCCCCTGGACCCCCATCCCACCCCCACCCCCACGCAATCAACGTACGTGTCGGAGAACTCTTCCCGCGCGACGGACCCCGAGGACGAGGACAGCTCCACCACCTCCACGGGCTGTCAACACTACGACTACTCCCACCACCACCACAAGAACAACGCGCACAGGAACCATCACCGCGACTCCCTGTGTAGCAATACCCACCACGTCTACAGCACCATCCCCGACCTCCCCGTCAACAGGCCCGACTACTCCGGCCTCTGCAACAAACTCAACAACGCGAACTTTGCCAGCATCGCACTAAATGCTGTCAACGCCCCCGCGAACGGGAGGACTTACTTCGTCTAGTTGAGTGTTGAACAATAACGAAAGAACTTCTAAGCTGTGATCTAAGTGGACATAATAGTGAATTGTACGACTGGCCTGTCCGTAATGTGTTAGCTGCTGCACCATCTTCACATCAACAGGTATGTCAACAACTTCCGTCGTTCATGTCTATCGACACTGGGTTTAGGCTCGTAAGTCGTAACTAACCTCTACCAGTTAGTAGTTACCTTACTGGTTGAACAGAGATCAAATATTAGCTATGGTACAATGGTGTATGTATTGGGGGTGGGGGCTAGGAAGTCTACATCCCCCCGTGTATGTTCCTAGATACGCCACTAGCATCAAATACATAGTGGTCATAGTCTAGTACAGTAAAATAAATATGTAAAGTAACCAGGAGTCAAGAATGCTTACAATTGTGTCCACATTCTTCCCTACCACTAGAACAAATGAACAATGCATGCAAACCTATAACATATGAACTATAGTTACTTAGTTATAACGGTTAACTATTTTGCACAATAATGCAAACAAGTAGATACCTTCAGAGCAATACAGACATATCATAATGACTTGGGTGTAAACAATGAGGGTGCGTTCCAACTTGATTTTTCGCCTGCTAACCACTAATCACTAATCACTACCTGCTATACACTAAACGCTAACAGCTTTGGGCACACCACCTAGTATGCTAATACAAAGTTTATTGTTATTAATCATCTAATGTAAATAAATACGATAATAATACTTCCACTCACTGGTTGGGTATTTTCCTAACCTAAAAGTATCAGCTGTGATGGCTGGTATCAACCATCTTGGTTTAGTGGGTCAATTGGTGTCGTAGTGTACACTTTCGGCCACTACCCACTACCCACTAACCACTAGCCAAATAAGGAGCATTGGTCGCCTGCTTGTGATGTCACTTCCTTTCGATTAGTATAACTAAGCTTAGTCCACTACGAAAAACGTCAAGTTGGAACACACCCTGAGTTGAGTACCCATTATCCGATATTTTTACTCTGGCCAGAAAGTACATTTGATGTTACAGTTTACTATAGATATGAAACTATGGTTACACTTGTTATGTAACACATTTCCCTTAGTTTAATTGTTTCTAAACAAATGCTGTGAAACTACGTTTTGTTACCATAATATCGCCCTGTAGATTGTATAGCGAGGGGGTTGAATATTATTATTCTTGTGCAATAATAATTACGAATTGCAAATTGATTTTCGAAGCGTAACATTGCAGTTGTAACTAATTGTACACATTCATTACATTGTATGATTTTTTTTTCGTGAGTGGTGTCTCCTTTCCCCTCCTTCAAAAGGATGATCTAGGCCTCCAGATTCCTTCCTATTGGCACACAGTTATGAATCAGCGCCCCCCCCCCCCCCCCCCCAATCATACGTAGACACGAGTAGAATTAACGTCATTTGAGAAGGGGTGGGATATTATATCAAATGTGAGATATATTATTAACTTATATTCCATATCTATATAACACTTTTATCAGTAACAATCATGGATTTTGGGGGTATAACTCTGATAGATACCAACGTAAACAAAGTTAGCCCATTTGAAAATACGTCATTTTCCCATCGGTGTCACTTTACAGCTCACTCTATCTTGAACACAGTTTGCACGCTCTTGTTTACTCGATCTAGTGTAACACTGTTGTGTTATTGTTGATGCACAAAGCAAGCAAGCGAGTCAAGATCGCCACGATATGTGTTGTTGACTATATATGGAAGCCAGTGATTATCTCCACAACTTGCGGACGTGCCCTAGCTCGTATTCGACCCAACCGTGCGAGGAATCTCACAAGTGGTAAAGTTCCTTCCTCCGCTCTCCATGCAACATATATCTCTCAATAACGAGGAGTTATACCCAGCCAAAGTCTTATCTGGGCTTTGTAAACCAGGCCGAACAAATTTGGATTGATTGAAATTACGCTTTTAAGCAACAACACACATCCCGCAAATAAACACATTCATTCATAATTTTAGGCCTATAAAGATCGTATTTTACTGTGACTACCAAGCAGGATAATAACGGACGTGAGGGTAAAATTTATTATCCCGTTTTGATGAGTTTTCTGTTTTTATGGTGGGTCTCTCCTTGCCTTGCACGTAGATACCATACAAAACCATGTCTCGCGTTGTTGAACGTTTCCACTTTGAATTAATCGTGTGTCAAATAAATAAAACACCTTTAAATACCTTCATTTGTTCGTAAGTTTTCAACGAACCGTTTCGATGGCCAGATTCGTGTTTCCACTCAACCGAGCCATAATATTCTTTAACCTGTTATTTTTGCCATAAAAATTCTTTTTATATAACCGATACTATGTAAAGTTTACTTTTACGAGTTTTCGACCAAGTCCTTTCCAGTTCCTACATCGACAGTATATCAAGATAATGGTTTTACTAATCACGAATTCCAGGTTTCCCGTAGTACCTTTCGGGCTCTCGTCTTGTTTACTTTGTTATTGGCTTAATTATGCCGACTAGCCGGCCCATTACCTGCGCTCGAAGACATACCAGTAATTTGAGCTCGGGATGACCGTAGGCCTAGGACCCAACATTTCGCCGGCCGACCGGCCATTCTAAATGAGTTTTCCGTTCTCGAGTTTGAAGGTCGACCTTTTAATCTACTGCTCCCAACATCGGTGGCTTCGAAGATTGTCAGTACATTAGTCCGCAGTAGTATGGCTACATTGCACGTTATGGTGACCTCGCTGGCTTGTGTCCATCAGTAATCTACAGTAACATGGATACATGGATATTACTGGCTTGTGTCCATCAGTAATCTACAGTAACATGGATACATGGATATTACTGGCTTGTGTTAATCAGTAATCTACAGAAATATGGATACATGGATATTACTGGCTTGTGTTCATCAGTAATCTACAATAATATGGATACATGCATATTACTGGCTTGTGTACTCATCAGTAATCTACAATAATATGGATACATGCATATTACTGGCTTGTGTACTCATCAGTAATCTACAATAATATGGATACATGCATATTACTGGCTTGTGTTCATCAGTAATCTACAGTAATATGGATACATGCGTATTACTGGCTTGTGTTCATCAGTAATCTACAGAAATATGGATACATGCGTATTACTGGCTTGTGTTCATCAGTAATCTACAGTAATATGGATACATGGATATTACTGGCTTGTGTTCATCAGTAATCTACAATAATATGGATACATGCGTATTACTGGCTTGTGTTCATCAGTAATCTACAGAAATATGGATACATGCATATTACTGGCTTGTGTTCATCAGTGGCGTATCCAGGAATTGGGAAAGGGGGGGGGTTTCAACCCATATAGAGAGTGGATGCCGAAACATAATTGGGGTTCCGGGGGGCTTGCCCCCCGAAAAAAATCTCGTTAAGGTCATTTTAGTGCAAATCTGTGCGTTTTACAGCGTCCAACTGAAACAAGCTTACTTAGTTTCTGGCAACACATTTTTTCCTTAGCACCGCTAATAAAAGGAACCTCAATCAATAATTTGCATATTTTTCCTATTGCTTTTGCTTTTAATTACAACAATATACAATAATTATAAAGTAAAACATCTAACTGTCTATTGAAATACTGTCTATTGATACTGTCTATTGAAATACTGTGTTGAAACGAAATGTAAACGGTCATTTTCCATGTTTCCTTTGCAAAAGGGGGGGGTTTTGTCCCCCCCCTCCCCCCCCCGTGAATACGCCACTGGTGTTCATCAGTAGGCTTATCTACAGTAATATGGATACATGCATATTACTGGCTTGTGTTCATCAGTAATCTACAGTAATATGAATACGTTCGTATTACTGGCTGTTTGAATGTTGATTAATAATCCACAGTAATATGGACCGGTACATGGAAATTACTGTCTTGAATATGTTGATCAATAATCCACAGTAATATGGATATATATTTTATTACTGTCTGTATTGAATGTTGAACATTCAACACAGTAATATGGATTTGCGTATTACTGTCTTTAGTGTTGCAAAGTAGTCCACAGCGATGTCCGCAGTAATATGGTTACATGCATATTACTGAAGGTGTTGATCGGTAAACCGCAGACCTCAGTAATGTAGTTACTTGCATATTACTAGTGTTTATCAGTAAACCGCAGACCACAGTAATGTAGTTACTTGCATATTACTACTGTTAATCAGTAAACCGCAGACCACAGTAATGTAGTTACTTGTATATTACTAGTGTTGATCAGTAAATCGCAGATCACAGTCATATAGTTACTTGCATATTACTAGTGTTGCTCAGTAAACCGCAGACCACAGTAATGTAGTTACTTGCATATTACTAGTGTTTATCAGTAAACCGCAGACCACAGTAATGTAGTTACATGCATATTACTAGTGTTTATCAGTAAACCGCAGACCACAGTAATGTAGTTACTTGCATATTACTAGTGTTTATCAGTAAACCGCAGACCACAGTAATGTAGTTACTTGCATATTACTAGTGTTTATCAGTAAACCGCAGACCACAGAAATGTAGTTACTTGCATATTACTAGTGTTTATCAGTAAACCGCAGACCACAGTAATGTAGTTACTTGCATATTACTAGTGTTTATCAGTAAACCGCAGACCACAGTAATGTAGTTACTTGCGTGTTACTAGTGTTTATCAGTAAATCACTGTAATGTATAGATATATAGATACATGCATATTACTGCATTGAATGTTGATCTATATTCCACAGGAGTATGGCTACACAATAATATCTTGAATGTCTGCCAATAGGTACTCCACCATAATATGAAATGTTGATGAGTAATCCACGTTAGTATGGTAACACAACACTTTCGTAATTTATTCAATGAATTGAGTAAGTAAAAATAATTACAACTTTCAAGTACATTATTAGGGTACATGACTATGTCATCGCAAAACTATTAATTAGTGGTGGTGACGTTGGCAACATACCGTATCTAAATCCCAATGTTGGTGAACAGCCTTCAACAGGCGTAGGCTTAAAACAATATCGTATACTAAGAACACAATTCTTACCTTTTTATTATTTAAAATTAAGCCCATTATACTAAGAAATCTTGAAAAAGAACAACGTAATTGTCTTGAATAATTATCATATAATGTTTCATGGTGGTCCACTCGTCCACTCGTACGGCCATCCAGGCCTACCCCTTGATTAGTTAAATTAATGGCATGAAATTTGTAAATAGCTTCGGGCGGGTCGAGATTAATTGGCCGAATACATCGATAAAAAGGCATAAAAAAAACTCAGTTGTGAATAAAACTGGTAATTTTAATACGGCGTACATGTTTCTAACATAACCTTGATAGGAAGTTCTGTTTTCAAAAGATACAACAAAAGATCATCACGTAAAATACAAAATGAAAATGCCGACGTTTACACAATATTTCGTAAATAATAATAGGCCTATAGTAATGAGATATGAAGCACAATTAAAAACAAATTACGAGTTATAAATTAAACAGTGTACATACATTGAAAGCTTAATTACATGACTGAAGTAACCCTATAAGGGCGGACTGATGCTTTAAATTTGGAAGTAGTAAGCACATGCCTAATTGCATTAATATAATGTATACTGTTCATAAAAAATACATTAAATTTATCAGTTAGTTAAGTATTAATCTATTATTTGATTTATACATTCATTGAATTCGTATTGCTCCAGTACGTTTAAAACAATTACGCTGACTAATTAATTGTAGTTGATTAGTAGTATTGCCCAGCGTTATAACATGGCAACATCAATCTCAGCTACCCTAGGCCTATATCTAATTAGTTTGACACCATAATATATAGATGTGGGGTAATTAATAGTGTTTTATGTAAGGAAAACATTGTGAAATTTGATATAACAATTAGGCCTATCTAATGAGTTTCCTCTTAACAAAATGCAAATATTTTTTTTTCTTGCCAAGTATAATAATAACTGTAGGAGGGCTAGCTCCTATCATTATTTCCAGTGCGATCGTTTATCCAAGATTTTGACTGATAATTAAGCTGTCATGATTTCAATTAGAGCACGTAATGAAAATAAACTATTAAACTATAGTTTCATTTAATAATCGTTTACTGGGAGTTAAACATTAACGGTAAATAACTACCGTTGTGAATATTATCTTGTAAATAGAATGTTGTAAAAATTGAAATAACTGTTACTTATTCTATAAATCATTAATAATGTACGCCTAGGCCTATTTGAAAGATAAATGTGAAAAATATTGGTGCTTGAGTAAACAGCGTCAAGTTTTTGTACAACCCTGTGTTTACGTTGCAGGCTACAAAATATATTCTTGAAAGTTTCTGTGTGCTATCGATTGTTGAGTTTAATGCCGAGTGTTGATGGGGAGGGGGGAGTAATCGCCCCCGTGTATTAGATTCAGTTGTAACGATTGCAAATGTGTTTGTTATTATTTTATCATATCCAGCCAAGAATGCACCGCGTGCACGATGGAAATAGATAAGTCGTCAACTGATAGCGCACAATATTATAGGTTATAATAACAGTTTGTCCGTAATACGCGCGATCAAACAGACAGTCAATGAATTAATATTTATTGGCATCTCGAAATTCGTCGTGTCGGTGATCAGTGTTCCTTTTACTCGACATCTCGCCACCCAGGTTGGGGTGGCGAAACGTCAAGTAAGAGGAACTCGTCACCGACACGACGAAATAGCCCCGGAATACAACAGTTCGCAAGGTCGTGAAAGCCTCCAACTACTTATACTGCAGATTGTAGTGAGTTCACTTCACTGTATATGTTTGAAGAAGACGGCGAGGGATCAATAAGTAAGTTAGTTATCACTCTCAGTACATTGGGGTTTGAAAAATAGACTTTTCTTAAAAATCTGGCGGAGCCTTCTAACTAAGAAAATAAGTATATGCAGGCCTATATACACTAGTCGACACATAAATCTTCGTTACTCGGATTCGATCTTCGGATTAGTTCGTGCCTTCCTGGCTGTGTGAACCTAGCACCCTTGCCGATCGCCTCTCGTATTCAAACTGTAAAGAACACGCTGTTTGTATGTTCTAGACCTGAAATTAGCCTGCGCTAAAGTTCGAGCGCCTAGCAAAGAAAACAATATCAAGCTTATTTTAATATCGTCTCCAGTCTCCACCCAGGAAAAAGTACTTAAAAGTTTTCTGAAGGCAATACAATACAATACAATACAATACAATACAATACAATAACAAAACATGCACACAACCAGGAACTCACGAACTACCCAAAGTTGTATCTTTACTACCCTAGATTAATGTAGCAAAATATGTTATTTTCTGTATACATTATAATTTGTTTGCGTATCCTCTATGATGTATTTTCTAGATTTTCATCATTGCTAGATTCACATGACGAGCAACGCTCACGCAATAATCCAAAAATGCGTTGATAAAGACGGTAGATCTACACTACTCTTGCCTTGAAGTTGACAAATAATAACCACTTTGTAATATCATAATCCTGCACGCGGAGTTGAGACATCAAAAGGACGTCTCTCTCGTTACTTCTAAAACAGTGTCGTAGCAGCTCGTCTATTTACTGACGAACCAACAGAAAATTTGTTACGTCCGGTCGTGTCTTGTCTTCTCTCTCTCTTTCTCTCGTGGGGAATAACAATTTCCAACCCAATTCCGAGTCCGTTTTCTGCGAACACGTTACGTCTTCATGCGATTCGGATGTCGTTTCCGTTGGGGTAAATACGGGACCTTGCTTGTCCACTTATCATTAGTCTTGCCTTTCTTTATGTTGTAGCAGCATTATGCTGGTCTTGTCCAGGGATGATACTCTGGGATTCGAACCCACTACGCTTGAATTAACCTTCGCCCTAACCGTCAAATTGTTTGGCGTCAACAATCATTACCATATGCATTGCGTTAAAACATTTGCCATTGAAAATCTCAAATGTGTGTACTATCGGATTCAAAAAAGTGTCTCTCGATTTAAAAAACTAGCAATTATTTCAAGAACTATGGTGAAATGTGCAGTACAATGGCAAAACATTCAATTCTTCTTTTCATGTAATCTATGTTGTTGTTGTTACAACAACAATGAACATCAAATAGGAAACAGTGAAAAGTCCTCACTTTCTATGTAAGTTGCGTCTTATAAATCTATACATGCAGTAGGTAAGTTAAAGTACTCGAACAATTTTCAAAAATGTAAATAATGTATCCCTCTTGCACTATTATCAGTCATTATCTTTATACTAATGTTCAAATTCGAGTGACACGACTTTTTTAATCTGATAGTAGTTCTGCGTCATTAGTGTTTATGTACACCCTACATAAATTATCGTTGAACAGTTTATGAAATTCGTTCATCGAAAAAAATGTCAACCTTCTTCAAAAGTGTTACTTTCTTCCACCCAAACAGTAATTCATAAATTGACAAAAGTTAAATTAACTTTCACAATCAGTAATAGTTACTGTAAATATGTTTATATTCATAATTCAGCCAAGCTCTGAATTTCTTTGAAACTCTTCGGCTGTTTCTAGTAACGAGAAGTTCCACGTGGAGCGGTGATGTTTGAACTGCTAAATATTCAAATATTCTTAATCCGTCCAGCGCGGGTGAGATGGTGGGAATGAAACACAAACTGTCAGATTCATGAATGAATTTACATATTTTTTCCCGAATGTAATTTTGAAATAGATCAACTTGATGTATACGTTTTAGGCCTTTACAATTACGGGTCGGCTTTAGCGGATCTCGAGCCATCATTGGCTGAGCGATGTTATTCCAGCTGCGTGGTTTGAAATCGAGTAGGAATATTCGATGGCTTTTTTGCGAGTGGTATTAATTCAAATCGTGTCGTCGATGTTTCTACGTTGGTAACAATGATTCTAAGAACACAATAACACAACATGTGGTCCACCTGTCGAGTGCGTTGATCGGTCGAGCAAATAACTGAACACACAAAGAATTAAATCTTAACTTTAATAGTGAGCTTTTCAAAATGGGAAATAAAGTAATTGAGTTCCTATTTCTTAATAATCACTTCATGCAGCTATGATGAATTTACGCAAATTATCCATTTACTTTGAAACAATTATCATAATTTGTTCTCCTCAATGACGTGATTGCAGCTCATTGAGTAACGACGCATATTGGCTTGCATTCAACTTGATCTTACGTAGCTACGCAAAGTACGCAAGTTCTTCAGTTGATTTGGCTTTATTTTTGGAATATTTGGATATGGAATACATATTGTGATATCTAGAACCATATTGAGTTTTGTATGTTTCGAGCCGATATTTCTTCGTTATAGGCTACTTTAAAAACTACATTTAAAGTGTCAGCTATAAATACACGTAGTTTTATAGACATCAAAAGCGCCATTCACCATCTGTTGTAAGACGTAAGGTGTAAGTCGTATGGTTTATGGAGCAATGAACTTCTTACTGCTTACGATGGGCTGTGACCAGTTACATTGATACGTGCACATTGCAATATTAAACCATACATACATTAAAACTGATTGTGAATGGCACAAATATGTCCAACCGTGAATTTCGTTCATAGATAGATTCCTCAGAGAAGACTTTTGAAATAAATGTGAATGGTTCATCGTTACACAATCGATAATTCTACTCATTTGATCACACCAAAAGAAAACAAGTGTAATTTAAGAAATTGTTAAGCCAGCGAAGGCCAGTTCCAAATAAGGCGACGAGAACTTGTAAAACGGAGAGGGAATGGCTCCCGCTTTATTGAAAAAAAAAAAAAACTTATTTTGTAGGATTAAAGAAAAACGAGAAACGAATAAAAATGCTTCCAGATTTCCCGTCGGGCATAATCTCATAAACCCATTCATTTTAACTCGGAAAGATTCGGAAGATACCGATGAATTTTATAGTGCCAAACGAGGCCATTTAACTGCAGCATAAACTAACACTATTATTCTAATCGTTTTACTCTCTGTGTGTCTGTGTAACCAGCTGCCTTGTTGAGTGATGCAAGTCGATGCAGTGTTGCCAGACGTACCATGATTACCGAAAACGTACAATAATTAGCACCTTCGTAAAAAAGTATGTTTTACCCGTACCATAGGCGATAAATAGCAACAATGTACAATGATTTCTACCGTGTACCATCATTTGAATGAAACATACAGTATTTCTATGTTTTCTACAAAAGTTACAAAAAAGCAGTTTTTGACCCGGTATTCATAGTTCCCACGTGACGTCACAGCGGCCATGATTGTGACACAATTGATGAGGACCAATCCTAGATCATTGACAAATACTATTGAAATTTAATAAATAAGCCTAATTTAGAACTTAAAAAGCAAACATAAGTAATAAACAAATAAAATATTAACACACATACCAATTTTATCTCAAAAACCGACTGAATTTTAAAGAACTAAGAATTTCTGTGTTCTACCACAACAGCCTTCAATTGTTTCTCCATGGCAACGTCAAAGTTTGGTCACAAATGTGGCCGCTACGCGCAAAGATGTGACGTACGTGCAACCTATGAATAATGAACTTCGGATAAGTATTTATTTAGAAGGATACTACCTTGTTTTCACCATGGCAACACTAATGGGATTGGGTTGCCATGGTGAAAACAAGTTAGTAGCTTACTAAATATTTAGCCGAGTTCATAATACCGGACCTTAATGGGATGAAATTGAAATTATATTACGAAAAACTTCAAAAGGGGACCTCGCGGTTTTCAATCGCTTGTTGTTGGCTGTCGAAGTCAATTGTAAAGATTAGTTTTTAATGTAATGCCAGAGGAATGGTTTAGTAAAACATTTCAGCAAAAAGTGTGATGTAAAATAATTCACACTTGTAAATCGGTAATTTTTTAAGGTTGCCCATCGACATCGATTAATCGATTAAAAATCGATGTCGATGCAAATTTCCGACATCGATTTTTTTTTTCATAAATCGAATCGTTTTTTACACAAAATAATAATAAAAACAAAATCTGTACTCCGCTCGTCGACAATGTTACAACACAACATATCAACTTACCAGAAGGTTTTGCGGTTTTGATAGTTTTTCATTTAGTTTTTACATTGTTCAAGGAACTTTTTTCCGATGTCGATTATTTCACGTTTGATGTCGATGTCGAAAAATTTCCGACATCGCGATGTGACATCGATGTTTTGATTTCGATGTCGATGTTGTAATTTAACATCGATGGGCAACCTTATAATTTTTGTCAGAATGTAAAATATTTTCTTTCCTCCCATTTGGCAACACCGCCTCGATGTTTGCACTCTTAGCTATGATATGATGTGATGTGATGTGATGTGATGTGATGTGATGTGATGTGTCCCATTCACCTGAGGGTTCACGCCGTACACGCAACTACGTTCTGACCAACCGAATACCGGCCGTGCCTCAGACAACCGTTTCGCCCAAGAATGCTCGACCTACCATTCTTGTACAACTCATGTTTTATTAACTTTTTACGCTGTTTGGGATAATTTGTCTTGAATAGGTATGCGTAGGTTTCTCAACCTGTGAGAAGCGATACGAGACTAAACCAGACTATAAAGTATGTGTTTACACTATTTTCATATGGCCACTTACATGATTCAGTGTACAAAAATTCGCTCAACTACTTATAAATTTCGGAACAACTACCTCATAACTTCTAAATAGGCTAGTGTTTTGTCGAAATAAACAAAATGCACAAGACAACAAAATAATCTTATATCTTGTTGGGTGTTGGCTAACTTAATTCGAAATCATCTGCTTGGATTGGTGGTTGCCATAGCGAAAACACATTAGCGGAGGCTTAAATATTTAGTTGCAGTCATATAAGACCTGACATAAGAGAATTTTGTTTCGCGTTTTGTTTGTTTCGACAAAATATAAGGGTATAATGTAAAAGTTTCAGTAGAAACACAATTTATTAAATTATAAACAAACAAGGTACATGTATTCTTCATAAAATTTCCTAAGTAATAACTTTTAACATTTTAACATAAAATAAAGACAAAATACATATATAACATGAGGAAAAAAAGTTAAAAAAAAAACCTCTTCGGAGAAGTTAAAAGTAAGCTATAAACAACTAAATGCCCAAACTTAGTTGCTTTCTGAAAATATCTGTGACTATACTGACTTGTAAATTTTGATTGTTTCTTCTATATATGAAGACTTTTGATAATTGTCAACAAAATTAATATTGCAAACCAAACGTTGCTTTCTGGCTTTCGTTAATACATGAAGGAACTAATCTCAGGCAATAAAACGCGAGTTTCTTGTTGGTTGGGGTATCGCACTTACTGTGGTGACCGTTCCACGCCAATAGGGCTCGTGTTCACCTTATGTTCATTCCGTTCATAAAATTAGAAGAGTCCAGATGTCGATATCTTGATTAGTGTAATAAACAAAAAATTAAAAGTTAAGTTATTCCATCGTCAATATAGATTAGATAACAATCAGTTAGATTGATTATAATAATTGTACTTAGAATCCCTGCTGTAGGTTCTATAGCAGCTTTACCTGACGTGCGCCCCTTCAGTTGTCTAGGGTGTTTGGATAGTTGTGATTGTCCGAGGGCTGTTCACAGCATTCAAAGGAAAGTCTCTAGAAAACCTTCAGTATTGCCGGTGGCCGGATTCGAACCGGAAGAGTCTCACGTGTAACTGCTGAGCCACTTCTATCGCTGTTAATTAGATGGATAGATAGTAATAGCTAGATAAGGGATAATCATCACCTTATCATTAATTAATGAATTGATCTTTGAATATAAAGCCACTTAAAGCCTAGATCAATAATCACTATAATCTATTCATTTACATAATCTCATTAACTCTATTTGATAAATCAGTTTCAAATGAGCTTAAGACTGTGCGACGCAATTAGGTTGAAAAGTCTGAGAATTTAAATTATTTTCGTATTTTTGAAGTCCCATTGAATACCACATTTATAGAATGATGCTTGGCTAGGTATTATCAAGATCTATATTATATTCTCAAGAAATTATGCAAAACTTATAGAGTTTGGAGACAACAATTATACTATTTCAATTATATCTCAAATTATATCATTTTATTCAAACATGAAACGTTTCAACTTGTACTTTATAATATCTGTACATCTTGATAATATCGAGTCTTGCATCATTACAAAATAAGATTACTGAATGCAATTTTAAAGATGCCGGTAAGAACCATAAAACTTTTCCACTTATTTCTGTCGAACACTCTTAAACAACAAGAATATAGTCCTCTGTTATCCTTGTATATTGTGATTATTGTCGTTTAATAAATCGGTGTGATATTTAAGATTTGTTTAAAATGTAAGCATCAGAAAGACAGATACGATGTTTGCTTTAATGTGTATATGTAACAGTGGTTAGCATCCCTGCTTCCAATGCAGAAGGTCCCGGGTTCAAATCCCGCTTCAGGCAGAAGTTTTTTAACTTCTAATGTGGATTCAATTCCATTACTTCTTGGCTTAGGAATAAGTAAACGGTGACTTTGGAGCCGTCCTAGCAACGAAGCACTCAATAAATTCAAAGTTGTTCTGAATCGGCCTTGTTGATTCTGGCATTTGTCCGCAGGTGTTCGCACTGTCCAATCACTGATTCATATGTTTCGTATTTGAAATATCGATCTTTGATTGGTTATCGCTCACTCGTCGATGGTGTTCGAAGCCTACAGGGTTGGTTTAGTCACTTGAAATTAAAGTCCCCCACTGCAAATCAGTTTAGTAACTGAGTGGGTAGACTCTAAATGTGAATTTTTATGTATTTTTTTTATTTAAATCTTGGATTAGTAACTATGGTTCTAACTTCTAACATACATCGCATAGGCATACACAATTTATGCTCAATGTTAGTTAATAGCAAATCTCCGAACTAAGCGTTTAGTGAATATGTGCCTAAAAGAGTTTTAATTAATTGAACGCAGTTCCTACAACGTCTCTCACACGACACGTGGTTCGACGACCTGAGCGGCCGTCGTCTCGATAACCCCGTTGCGTGTTGTCCCCCACACCCACGTCACATGACTTCTTGACGTCACCCGCCGCATCAATGATGAAAATATCTAATCATCTCACCTCGAAGCCGACATTTATTAAATATCAATCTCAAACCTTTTGGTTGGGGTAATCCATAGGCCTAATTAAGTGCGTGTTTGAACGTGCGGACTAACCCGGTCCTCGGGGAAATAATGAATGTGGGCTACGCGCGGTGTTTGCCCGCCAATAAGGAAGGGAGACGACTGGAAAATTGCTTCTAAACCGATGAACGCGATGGAAATAAATGTAACCCTTTCAATATTTTTCCCACGAGGAAAAACAGACGTGATATGCGAAGATTTATCGGGCGCTCTGCGTTGCGATTTTCCCTGATATGTTTTATGAAAATATGCCATTACACCATCAGTTGACTAGACTATCGCCAATATTAACACAGCACGAAATTAGCGTGTTTTGTCATAGCTCAAGAACCCCCTACATATCATTGAGGAGGGAAATACGCGTAATTTGGATTCGTACGAACTCAATACTGAATGCAAAAATGTGTTAGATTGTAGTAATTAAAGTTTAGTTAACTTCATTCAAAAGCTTATTTACAACGACAAGATAATTACAATTTACAATTATACTTCAAACTTCAAATCATTCCTGATACACTATTGAGCCCAAATTACGATAATTTGTCACTTTTTCAACTGTGTGGCTGATTTGAGGTAACGCCAAAGAACGTTTTTATTGTACAGTCTTAAAACGTAGTTCTTCTAAATCAAAATTCAGTTATTTATTAATTTATAAAACTCCCAGAAAAAAGAGTTATCATTAGTCCCAAAAACGAATATTTCATTACACTATTCTCTGCATTTCCCTCAATTACCCTGATTGGTAGAATTCTAATCCGTCTTATATTTTTACTGAAAAACTCATCTGGCACACATCCACAAGTGGAAATTTAATAACAGATAACATATGTATTCTATAATGATGAGAAAATCGTTATAAAGCACATATCAAAATGTTTTTTTTTTACAGTAGGAGTAGTTTTTAGTAGTAGTGCGTGCGTGCGTGTGTTTTTGTGTGAGTATATGTTCGTATGTGTACGTGTTTTCTTTAATAAAACACAGGATGAATAAAACCACAGTTTAGAAGTGGAACAAGTTCTGACGGTTCGTCTTATGCACTGTCATTGATGTTCTAAGAGAACATTGCTGAGTGTGCTGTGTAGCAACAATGGGTGCCCCTAGGTGTAGGGGCCGACTATGAATTCCAACCTAATTTTGAGTTTAACATTTATATGTTCAGCGAAATATGTTCTTAAGCTTTGTCCAGGTTATCTTTTTAAGTTGTTATACGTTAATAGATTTCAGTTCTTTATTCAATACAACGAAACAAATATTTCCTTCTAAGTTCTAACTCTACAATTAATAAATTCAGTGTTTGTATTTCTTTGTTATACGTTAAATTCACGGATATAATTATATTCCTGTCTTTGGATTCCGGTCTAAAATAATACTGCAAATGAAAGGTCACAGCAACGTAAATTAACATTACAAAAGTGAACTGTCGCACAGGTTTCAGCAATTTGTTTTTTTATATATAATTCTTGAACGCCACATCCAGCGAATATACCTTGTAGCCTCAATTTTCGCCAATTTTGTTTTAATTTTTACGAAGCTGTTTAGTAAGGATATATGCATGGAAGTCACATACAATTTGTACAGAATTTTAGTAAATCTCATCCTCTTTCATAAGTTTTCAAATTTCATAAAATTTGCACTTTTGAGGCATATTTTAGGGCATTTATTTAAAAACTAAGGCAATCTAACAAAAATGGATTCTGTTGAGGTAATAGATAGGCCTACTTTCTAACATAGCACGTTGGATCGTACTACAACCCCGTAGGCGTAGAACAATTGAAAATTCATCAAATTCATCAAACAAAATATTAAATGTAACACCAATTGAATCCTTGCATTCTGCGATCAAACCTGGCGTAAGTAAGTGTAAGTGTATTGTAAAACACCAATGTACAAAATGAATTGTCACATTTCTTTCTAAATTCTGAATTGCTAAATACCCAGGAATCGGCTTTTGCATCTACCAGTCCCAAACCCGCTCAAACTACTTCGCGCTCCTGGGTGTTCGGAAAGATGTCACTCACTCAACTAAGTTTCGCTCTTGTGAGGTTTCGTCTAGATACAAGTTCGCGCTAATGTTAATATGCATTTACATAAGAGCGAACTACCTACTTTATCACTCTTACCGAGTTTTGCTAACGAGATTTTGCTCCAGTGCAGCCGGCCTGCAGTTCAATGCTAGCTAGACCATGCAGGGGGTCTGTACTGTATACACACAGTGTACGCACTCTCATGCATTCAGCGGCACATTCAGACATGTTCAAAGCACCCATGGAGGCAAGGAACGGGGGGGGGGGTCTATTGATCAGTTATAGAAACGGACAAAACAGACATACATTTTAAAAAACTCTCCATCAATGTGCGTTTTCATATACTCCTAGAATAGCACCGAGAGAAAATGAATATTGCTTGTTGAAGCGTAGTTTTTACTGAACTACTATAGACCCTGCTGTACAGTTATTTTACGTATTTTTCTATGCATATCTATGGATTTAGTCTCCCTGTCATTGAAAATACACATTAATTAATCCTTCAAGCAATGATTGATAGGATTTTATAAGCTCTGTTGTCAAACAAAAACACTATTCCTTGAGCATATTAGTCACACCTCATGTTTGTGTTTGATCTTCAATACAAGTCGTATTGTTGTTTATGCACGGACAGTACATTACATCTTCGTTGTGCTTGCATTGTACAAGGTAATTAGATGTGCGAGTACTACTCTGTGCAGTGTTTACTGTGGTACTTAGACTAGACCGCCCACCAGGCTGATACACAACACAACTGGCAGACACTTGTTGTGTGGATCATATTAATTACGCGTTACCATACAATATAAGCTGTAGTTTAAAATGTCAGTTTGCGTTCGTATTTTGAAGCTCGGTGTATTATATGAAGTCCGGATGTATCCCTTACTCGCATGTGTAACTTAACCATACAATTACGACGGAACGTTCGCCTATTGGTCGACTTAACAAACGTTCGTGATCGCCTCGTCAAGAAACAATAGACTTGGTGTCTGTAGCGCGAAGGGGGCGTGGTTATCGCTCTGACGGAAGTGACGTGGCGTAGGCCAAGATGCTAACAACCAGCTTCCGGTTCACCTTTTCAAAGTCGTTTCTGGTTGGCTAACATAAAAGTTTGGACAATAAAATAGGCGTGTGAGTAATCTCGATTCAACGATCTCAGTACGCTTCGTCCTATGAAGAGAACAGCCATTGTGTAAACTGGCATGCATGAAAATTAAATAAAGGGAAAAAACGCAATTTGGAAGTTTAAGATGGTAGGTGGCCTAGCGTGAAGGGGAATTATTTTACTGGCTACCAATTACCATTTTAATTAACCAGGAAACGAACCCTAAAGGGTTCTTCTTATTCTTCTTCTTCTTCTTCTTCTTCGACTGTGATCACTAGTGGGTGCATTGACGTCATTATTGTAACTATTTTTCATTTTTAATTGAGACATTATTTTGGAATGCTCCGCTTTTGTTGTGTTTTAAAAGATGGCGGTCATGGTTGGCGAAGAACATTTGAATAATATTCAGTGATTGGCTGAAGTGTTATTGTATTCTCATTATTATTATTCAACGTAGTCTTTGTAACGTAGGTAGGCTACAGTGAGTCCCGAGAAGGTTCGGTGACCGACATCGAACCTGAAACCTCCAATAACGCCACCACAGTCGTTCTCATAACGAAACTACTCGGGAATAGAGTTTGAACACATGGTCAATACTCATATTGATAACTAGATTGATAGAGCTGTTGTGAAGAGTCAGACACAGTTTTTATACTCTGTTATGACAAGAGAATATAATTACATTACAGTTATAATTGTATTGATCTATGTGTATCAAGTATTTTAGCTGTAGTCTGGAGTCAAAACTAGTAGAAAATGTCTTCCAAGTAAAACCGTCTCAAGAGTGAGAACGCCTCTACACTCTACAGTCTACACTCTACAGGCTGTATAATAAATATTTAATATTGCAATTTCAGTGGGGTAATTATTTTGTTTATTAAATCCAAAATTAATAATCAAAATGCAATCAAAATAATAGCACTATTGATTACAATATTCGAACTATAGTATTTACACAGACCGTAGTACTTTGGAAACCACGGTATACAGCGTAGGTCTACTCAATTATGCAATTTGGTTCAGCATTCTTCAGGTATCATTAAAAACCGTAATTTTGCCATTTTCCGTATAGTCTATACCAACAATGGTACATGAATGTGCTGCGACCAAAAGTTACCCGAATGCAATCATCATAGTTTAGCATTACGCATATCTGCAAGTTATTTATACAGATACAAACAGCAAAAGCTGTCTTAGAACGAGTCATGCCTGTCTCAGCCCTAAGGTGCTTCACAGACACGCAAACTACAGACATCTTTCATAAAAACGTGAAATAGAAACAAGAACACGTAGCTATTTGTCGGAATGAATATTAAAAATCCTCCACAACAGTCATCGGAAATTCAATAGCACGCAGTCATAGGGACATGCCAAACACAGTTACTCATTTGTTTCTGTACTTCTCTACTCTAAACGCTTATCAATTTTATATAACTGTAGTGGACTTTTTTAATCGCTCATTTTTTTCTTTTAAATAGTCAAATATTACAGCAATCTAACAACGTCTATTTTGTTTGCGTAGTAAAAACAGTCAAGTTGACATTTTCTCTTTGTTAATGTTATCAATATGTGGATTGGCTTGAAACAACTCTATTAATTCCTCTATCCGACTGTCATATTATTTCTTCATGTATATATTTTATATATATATATTGTTTGCATCTCTTTTTCTTTTATCAAACTACATCTGTTATCATAAAAATTGTTACTCATTTCATTTCCAAATGCAAATCATAATTACATTTGGTCTTGACATAACCGACAACTCGAGTTATGTATACATTTGAGATAAACCATCGCTACATGATAATTTCATTACCCTAGCCTAGCATTAAAGAACCATGATTATAGTATTTAAACGTGATAATAAAAGTGAGCTGAATAGATCCTCAATTTGCCTCGTATATAAACATACCGTTATAAGACTGTCCAGCTAGCGATAACTATCGGCGCGTTCGAGATAATTTTATATATTATGCTGTTTCTAATTTTAAGTGAAGAATTTTAGTGTTGATCCTGAAGGCCGGTCGAGCGCTTCCCATGATATTCCTGCTTCGGGCTGTTTCGGACGAAACTCTAGTTTTAAGAGGCCGCATTACGCTAGACAGAAAAACTCTAGTTTTCAAAGGCCTCGTTACACTATAGATGAGGTAGAATCTTAGCAAAGATAAACGTGTAAGAATTTCGTAGCGTGTACTTCAACAGTGTTTTCTGATTGCTGCGAGTCGACAAAGGGAACTTTGCTAATGAAGGTTCTGCGTTTTCATTAAGGGAAAGTATTTTAGTGTAACAGGTTGAGCCTATAATAGTTTGGAACATCAATTAGTATTTTCAAATCACAATGTTTTTTTCACCAAAAAATGATACTATTGTATAGAACAAAAAATATAACAATTTAACTTTTATTAACATCTCCCAATTTACGAGTATATGCGAATCCCGAATTAGGTATGGTTTTATTTGTAACTGCTTCATCTTCGTCCATCACCCCTCATCGTCTTGAATACGTCCATCACCCATCATCGTCTTGAATAAGCATAATTGCAATAATAGAGATATCCTGTATAGTATCGTAACTAATCATTCTATAATATACTATCTTCATACCATCTTCAGTGACTTCCAGCTATCTATATAAAATGCATTTAAATCTAAGTAGGCCCCTACGTCGTGGTTAATGCCCGTGTGGTCGTGGGTTCTATTCCTGGTGTGGCCGAACATGTTTATTGTTTATCGTACTTACAACAACACGCTCTACATTTAGACCACAGTCGTACATTAGCACGTTAATGATGGAAAACAAGTTATTGTTTGTTCTTGTTGCTCACCTCTAGGAGAACGTTCCACGAATAAATCGTAATGTTTACGTACATATAAAGTGTATGTTATGTATGTATGTTGTTATGTTATGTATGTATGTTATGTATGTTGCTGTATTGTATGTTACGTTACAAACCCCGGTTTCATTCACAATAATAAACAAGTATAATAAAGTGGTGGAAAAGAATGTCCATCCAAACAAGATTTAATTTAAAACTCAACGTACAAAATTTGTGTTTTAAATTCTACTAAATCGAATGACGATGAATAAACGTCTGACTCGCACAACTCCCTTTGCCCCGAAACGTCGGGATAAGATGATACGTCCCACCTTTGTTTCTCCCCGCTTCGGGGACCTCAGTCGTTCGTCTAACTTAATCCAAGATTAATTAATTCGTTAATTAACCAAGGGAATCGAAGATGCGTACGGAAATAATAACTTATCCAGAAGGCAGATGAAGTAATAACGAACCCAAAGACTCGAAGAAAGTCGGGAGGCGGAACGAAAAGCAAGTTAAAAAACAATTATGAAACTGGGGAATTACGACGGGCGGGCGGGCGCCTACAATAACGAACTAATAATTTCCACGGCGTTATAAATTTGTACGGGGATTTGCGCGAACAGGTAGATCGTAAAGAACATTGCTCAAACTCTGTTGAAAATAAGACAAGTTCGTTTACTTTGGCCCCGAAAGTTTCCACGGTTTGAGAAGAAAACAGAGATTCTCTTGTGGTACCATAATGAATTCCTAACCGGGGAACCCCAAATCTACGTTAAATGTTAATTTTGATATATATTATGCAAAATGTTCGCTCCGTCGTAAACCGCGGGTAATGAAATAACATATAAGGAATATTAGCGTCTTCGCGTCCCGGAAAGTTTTGTTGTTGTAGCCATGGGAATAAGCGTCGCGGCGCTAAGCGTCGCTAAGCCAGCTGGGGCCGGCGTCGGTCTTTGGTTGGGAGTTGCGAATGAGTTCGTGAGAGGGACTTAGGCCCGAATGCATAGTTCAGACTCAAGCCTTCCTCAACTCAGTCTCTCCTCAGCCTCGCCCAACCACCAATCACGGAGCGGCATTGCCGTGATACGGCTCTGTGATTGGTGGCTAGGTGAGGCTGAGGAGAGGCTGAGTTGAGGAGGGCTTGAGTGTGAACTATGCCCGAATGTGAGACAGCAATGTGGCACATATATGTGTGTACTTTCCTCACTTCATAAACTATGAGGGTGGCGACCATCTTGCTAATATGTCTGAATATGTTGCCATGGAGAAACAGTTGAAGCCAATTGTTGTAGAAACAAGACACCTCATTTCGATAAGATTTGGCGTGTTTTATAAAAAAAAATTCAGTTTGGTATTTGTGATTTCTATCTTTAATTCGTGTCTTTTTAATTCTACACACTGATTTTATTCAATTTAAAAAAATCATACCCGCACACCTTATGACGTGACGTAAAAACTATGGATAGAAACCCCGTTTCACGAAGACTATGCATTATGTTACCTGTTTTGTTAGTTAATACTTTCTGTGTTGGAAAGAATTTATCTGAATTTTCATAACATTTCCGTATTTTGTTTTCCAACGTTTACTAAACTCCCTCGCCCGTTATGCAGCGAATGTTAATACATCACACAGCGGATGTTTAATCACATGTTGTAATGAATTCTAAATTGGGGGTCAAACCAAACCAACCCTTATTCTGTGCAAAACGTTAGCGCGAGTTCTCCCAGCAGGGGTTGAATATTGATAACCCTCATTTCCCAACGTCAACACCGGTTGCCCGCTACAATACTCGTGACTTATCTGAGTGAAGCATGCAACCTGCATGTTGTGCATGCTTTTCTTCTTATTAGTCTATTTGATATCTGTTGTGCATACCTTCCTGCTATAAATACTTGAGTCTAGACGACGTCTAATATATATTACCTACCACTATGCTTTAACCAAAGGAAAAGGCTAATTCATAAATGAATGTTTGCTATTTGCTTTCTGCAACAAGCGCTGTATTATAGACCCGTTCCATGGTAAGACGGGAATACGATTTAGCCGCTTCCCGATCTCATTTAACTTGATGCAGTCCGGAAGCTGAATTTAGCAAATGACGTTAAATCGGTCCTAGAGTAGTCGATAAGGTTGTTAAACATGGTAATATCGGCTATCAAATAACGCTTTGGTTACGAAGTAAGAATTGATCAGTTAGTGAAAGACAATGATCACTTGAACAAGCGTGACCGTTTTTATGTGACCGTTTTTATTTATAGGATATAATAAACACGTGATTTTCATATCCACATATCCACATATTATGTAACCAGTGGTTGAAATGTGGGGCTTTAATACGAAATAACAAACGCCTTTTTTGTACCTAAAACCATGAGAAGAGGTACAAACGCTATACTATAAGTATGCCCATAGTCTAAATTTAACAATCTCAATCAATCTAAAACCTTGCAGAGTTGTGATTGATGCATGAGTGAATGCTTAGCTATACAAGTGCACATTTTAAAAGGTTATTATTACGTACTAATTTAATTAATAATGATAGATTTAGCAGGAAAACGATGATTTAACTTTCTAAATCTAGCTCAGCTAGGCGTATATATTTACTGTTGTTTATCTATAATCTTCCACTTACAGATTCAGATAGGTCTCATGTTCTTCACAAGAAAAGATAATTTCCACCAAAAAGGCACAAACACTTATTTGTTGTTGTCCTTTCAAGTTTCAACAATTGTTTACATTATTTTGTAGTTTCTTAAATTAGTACATTATTACAGGCCCTCGCGGTACGAAATAATTGTACTACAATTTTAATAACAAAGGTCAGCGCCCCCCAATGCTAAGTTCCATATATTTGTGTGATGATTTAACCCTCGCTGTTTGGATTAAAACTGTTTGGGTTTAAACCTCGAAAAAGTGTTCGAGGCGGAGAAATTTTCCAAGCATAATTTCATTTCATTAAAATATTTTTACTGTTAAAATAAGTTTTAGTGCCAAAAAGTGTATATTTCGTACAGTTTCATGGTGTTATTAATAGAGAATTATAATACTAATACTAAACAAGTGTAACAAAACCATTATTTTCTTTGTTTCCAGGCACTTCGAACCGACTCCTGCAGCGAAGAAAACGAGGGAGGATTCGCCCCCTCGAGATTTCCTATACTTCGTAGCTACTGAGACCGACGTCACCTGGTAGCCCAAGTGTTGTAGCTACTGATACCGACGGCTCCTGGTAGGCCAAGTGTTGTAGTTACTGAGACCGACGTCGCCTGGTAGCCCAAGTGTTGTAGCTACTGATACCGACGGCTCCTGGTAGCCCAAGTGTTGTTGCTACTGAGACAGACTCGCTGACATTGTAGCAAAGTGCTCGAGCACAACGCGTACCTCGTTCAAGGTACTACCTTCAGTTTATTCCTGAAACTTCGACGAATTGTGATTACACGTTTAATGCGGTATTGAAAAGTGTAGAATATTATCTCTTTTTCTTGATCTTTCCTTTATTAGTTGGGTTTATTTTGATCTCGCAACTTAATTCTCAAGAACAATCTAAGATTCACAACCAGAGTGAATTTAAGGCAGCCCAATAAAATTCGGCGCTTGAATGAGAAAGTGACTGCTTGTTGTTATTGTTTTCAATGGACTGACAATGCTATATGTCTGATTTGTTGTTATGTGGCGCTCTTGACACCAGGATATAGTTTCCTTGGCATAGCTCTCCTACATTGCTAAAATTGGCTGTAAACAAAATTAATTTTATAGCCTAGGAAAATAGCTTGAAAAACTAATACGAAAACTATATTGCTTCGATTTAGTCCAAAAAATAAAACATTGTTTCTGAGATTCAAGTAAAATATACAAATGCAACGCCTGATTATGAAGAGTATTTATCGAATAAATAGTTGGGTTAAAAAATGTCTCGTTAATTTCTGTTAAACTCGTTTGAAAAATGTTTTTGAAAACTGTCTGCTGTATTGATTGTTGGTGGATATGTTAGTACAGTTTTCAGACTGTATATTTGAAAAACATATTTGGAAAAGTTTTAAAATTCTTACTGTTTTGTTTGCATGTAAAGAGCGCTCACATTTACGTGGACATTATTATTATCTATTTATTATTATTTATTTTTTATTATTTGAGAATTTTTTCTTTTTCAAATTTAATTTAAATGTAATAATAATTATGAATGGTAACTTACTTCGCTGTTGAATCATTTTGGTATTAACGCGTACTCTTAAATAATAGCACAAAGTCCTGACTCATTAGCACATTTTAACGATGACAAGGTTCTGCTGTCGCTTTAAAAAAGCAAATAAACTTTATTTGCTGGTTGAGTGAGAGGTTTAGTGTTACTTGAAATGATGGTCCAGCGCGCCTTCATAGGCCATGTTTAAACACTTATGTTACATTAGGTGTTCTGAACAGTGAACATCTTGACTCAATAAGCACTGTTCCAATAGTTTTAAAGTTCTTGAGAAAGTTGGGAATAAATTAATTTATTATTGAAATGTAACTCGGAAAATACACAAGATCAAAAGTTTGTGAACTTAAGCGGTGGAATGTCCTTTCTCCCGAATCATATTTGAACTTTATTTACGAAATGGGTATTTTTGCTCTGACTTCTGAGGAGTCCCTGCACTGAAGACTTTCAACGGGATTAGGTACGAGAAAGGTACTACCTACCGTAGGCACGTCACGTCATGTGGCCCATAACACTACACTCCACGCTTCCAATACTCAAACACGTCTGGAAGATTCATTTTCAGAACACATTTTCAGAAAAATTTCTTGTCACTTTTGTTTAATGTTTAATTAATAGCAGATAAATCTCAAATACAACCCAGCGATATAAGAATTATACTGATATCACTGGCTTTTCTGTACAACTATCTATCAATATTTTTAAGAATATAACAAACATTTTAATAATTGTGTACACGCTAAACTCACAATAGACCATTTCAAGTCATCGATTTGACGAAAACGAATTAACAGATTGGTAATCTAAACGATCACATAGCACAAGGTCAATTAAAATGAAATGAAATACCATTGTTGCCTTATCAGCTTTGAGCAACAATGTAATGGAATACGTTCACCAAATGGTGGACAAATCTGCAAGTAGTACATAGTGTTTGTTTTTGGAGTATTATGTATCAGAGTGGTTTTAGGTTCGTTCCTTGACAGAGATGAGTGGACAATGCCTACGTTTTATGTAAACACTTCAGTAAATCAGTGCACGAGAAACACTGTTACTAAACTGACATTTGTAAAGATCGGTTTACACTCTTTCCTAAGATCTAAGGTTTTATTTTCCTAACTGTTTTACTTAGGATCGCTATCATTGGCCAGATTTATAAAATATTGCCTTTCATTGGCTGGGCTAAGAATTTTGGGTATAAGCGCTAACGTTGCTATGGTTTCTTTGGCTTGGCTGTATCTTCTAATAATGGCAGTGTTAGGGCAAATCTTGGACATTCGTTTTTAACCAACCGGTGAACATACGAATCATGAGTAGTGAAGCATGTAACATTGTCAGCACAGCAGCCAACCGTACATTGTGTGTTTGATAAAATGTCATTTGGTTATTTTTATTACAAGCGAGGTAAGATAAATTATACATAGCTCAAAATTATCAGTATTTTGTAATATACATTATTATAGCATTATTCTTTCTACAACAGATTATATAATGTTGATAACTTGGTTTATTGTTTGGTTTTTGGTCGTAGTAGAGGCACATTTACAGTCAAGTTATTATCGTACAGGACGAAGGCTCAAATTTTCCATAGAGAAAACAGTGTTTTATTGGCGTCAACTATTTACATACAATGATACAGTATCACAATGATCAATAACTGTCACTGACTGATCACTATTATTGCCAACCTATGGCACAACACAAATAATATGCATCGTCTGATTCCACGTGGAAAGTACTTTATTAATATTGAAAATTATTGACAGTTCCGTCGGCCTACTCATGCTTCAGTGCTTCAAGTACAGGGATCGATCCCTTGTTAGGGCATGTGGCCTCCATAGCAATAGAGTTGCCGGGACTCGTGAGTCTTATGTCAACGACGAGGCGTAATAACAACTCTTTTCTTCACAAGAAATACTTGCATTTCTATAAACCATCTCTGTCATGGAACGTACCACGAAACCAGATGAATACCGCACACATAGTTGAAATGGTCTATAGAATTAGTGAGAAGTCTGATATTTATGTACTTAACTTACGGACATTTTAGCTTAAAGATTTATCAGCATTCTTGAATCTCACCCTAGACAAACTGAAAAAGAATTTTTGCAACAATTAATTATTCATGAATATTAAAAGTGGCTTTTCCTGTATGTATCTGTGATCTTGTAATCTGACGTACGTTATTAAGAATCTCACAATGAATAATATTTTATGTCCGTATATATTTGCCGCCACTGTTAAAAGTACATACCCTGTTGTTGTCTCACATTGTATGATAAAATATATATATATATTGTGTGTAAAAATGTAAATAAGACTGTTTGGCGACGTTGTCCTGTATATATATCACTGCTTACCTAGTCACATCTAATACAGTGATCGTCTGCTTATGGACATGAGTGTATTTTCTACGTTGTCGCCCTTATGATTATTTATTCATTTGATGTATGGTGTAAATAAACATTTTAGTATAATCAATCTCAATTGATTGGATTGGTTGATTATTTAATAATATCCCTTCACGTCACCAGATTTCAGTCTAATAAGTAGTTGCAAGAGGATACGTGTTATTATGCGAGTTCACGGTCTACCAAAGTGGGTGGTTACTGGTTTAAGCCCGGGGCAACGCAAAGTCGTGCAGAGATTTTTGTCGCGAGCAAAAACAATTCTCGGTAGCGAAATTGTTTTCGAAGAATTAGTAAAATGTGGATTTGAAAACATTTGTCTGGAATAAGTTTTATTTTTTAGTAGTTTCACGCGATGTTTTAGTGATTCTGTTGAGTGAAATGATCTGTGTGTTATTTTATTAGGCTGTTGTTTACTGAGGCCGGTTTGATTTATGGTGTAATTGGTATTCAAGTTGATGTATGGGAGAGAGAGCTGCCAACTGGACCTCGATACGTCGACCATATCAACTCACCATAACAGAACAGAAGGTCAACAGTAGATTATCCACCAATTATTGACTGACGGGTCCTTAAATTCATTGAATCACATATGGCATGCGCATTTTATTAAATTTGTCAAACCTCAAGATATGCAAAACTTTTAATATTCACCTAAAGTGATATTTTAGGTACACAATCGATTTAAAACGAGCAAGATTAAATTATTGCAAAGAAAGGAAATCAATATTGTATTTCTCAATGAATCTTATACACTTATTTTTAAGTACCGCAATATACTTAAATAGCAATTTTTATTTAGAATCATATATTTTGAGATACAGAGACAACAGAAATTAAAATTGTTTGATACGACTTTCAAAAATTAAAATAATTGAGCAAAATCCATAAACAATTCTGTACGTCAAGCAAAATGTCGCTTACTTAAACTCACTGTTTAGTGTAGCCACTCGCCATCTTGAGTTTCGCTCTAAAAATACACATCTCTGTTTAAAATCTGTTTCCTAGAACCGCCAAAAAAAACAGAAAACTGCCGTTCACAATATGTCGTTTTGTTGCATATTATTTAAGTGTTTTACCAAAATAATCTATAGCTCACGCATAACTATTAATTGGTTGTGTTACAAAGAGTTCCTTTTAAGTATCTGTACCCCTCCCGTAATCTGGACCCATAACAAAGCCATAATTCTGTGGCTTCTAAAGCAGGTTAGCGACCTTTCTGGGAACGCCCAATACTATAAACACTGGAGCGTTCCTCCCAATAGTCCAAACACTGGAGCGTTCCTCCTAATAAAGGAGTAGGTGATATGTTGCAATGTTTATCTTCGTGCAACGAGGGTCAGCTAGATGACGTTGCGCTTTTCGTGCGTAGGTCAATACCTGAATCCGGCATTTTGCTTTGTCGCCTTACTACACAGCAAGTGCAGTGCATACCAGCTTCAATCATATTTATCAATAACCTCAACCAATTGTGATACTATTGTGAACTATTTTACAAAGAAGCTCACTAAATATCCATTTTACAGTGAAATAATAATAAAAGACTAAACAAATTAAAATATAAATTAGAATATCACAACAACAAACAAACTATACAATAGAAAAGAGATCAATAAACAACAAACATTGAAAAAATATAGGTATGTCTACATAAAAATTTAAAAAAAAAATGAAATATAAAAATAATTATATGTAATTTTAATTTTAACATTAATAGTAGGCCTATGACTAGCCAATCTGTAGCAAGACTCCAACAATTCAAATTACTAACACAACACGATGCTAAAAATACGCCAAATGATTTAATTAAGTTGTCCTGAATGCCTGTATCATCAGTTACAAGACCTGAAGCCTAAATGACACAGCCACGTATTAATCTTGGCGTCATGACCGATAGAGGTGGTGACTCTAGTTGAGGGATGTCGTTTCGATTCTGACCACCAGTAATACTGACTGAAGGATTCCTCAGTCATAACTCATAATGCGAGAGCTGTAACCCTCGGACATTCCCTCTCAACTATCCTATGATCCTAGTCCCATATCTAGCTTGGATTTACAAAGATGCCCTACTCTAAGATACCTTAGTCTTAGCGTCTGTTGCTCTGCAAACGCAGAAGATAGAATATAATAAAATATCGTCAATAAAACATATAATATTTGATTTGTGAATATTAATGATAATTTATACAACATAGGAGTTAGGCATCTTTGTGAATCCAGCCCTGTTGTGGAAGTTGAAGAAAACTCTAATTAAACATTCAGTCCAAATTTTATTTGTACTTATTTGTTTAATTAATTGTTTCCAATAATACTGCACAGTTGGGCTGTGCAGTCCAATAATTAATTTATTTTCCAACAAATCCTTTTCCAAGTTCCGTATATATGCTATTTACAAAGATGTGAAGGTGCAGCCCGCCAACGTTGAACACTAGCATTGTGCCTGGCAGTGCTTCAAGACAACAACAACAACAACATCAACAACAAACAAGATGGCGACATGTGAGAGGAGATCCCTCGCCATTATATGATGGCTGCACGAGGCTCAAAACTATAAGTCAAGCTGATAGAAGTGGTATAGTAACGGTTTTCTCAGTGAGTCGTAAATGCATTTCCTTACTGTTGACTACTCAACGAACTGTGTATTATAATGCAGATCGTTGGTGAAATTATACAGTTGAGTTTCGATCACGATTGGTGTGGAGGAAACTGGCACTATTATTTGTGTGTTAATTATTGTAATGTCACCTGGTAAAACAGTTGCTGCATGCTGTGTGTTTGGTAAATAAGTAAGTAACGTTCTGTGAAAATATTACTGCTCTTCTGAGTTTTTTAGTCTATTTATTGTCTAGTGTGGTAGAGGGGGTAATTAGGAAACGCTAGACTTATGGCTTATTAGCATTAATTAACTCTAAATTTGGCATTTTATAGCGGCTATTTTTTTTCTGCTCAAAAAACCTTAAATATGAGGGAATATCTTGCACTTTTAAAGGAAACTTATGTTCGCATATAACATAAATTCGTTTGTAACTACCCACTTCAAGTGTTGGAATGCAGTTCTTTACTAAATCTCAATAGGAATGTGAACACCTTATTTTTTCTAAAATTAGCATTTTGTAGCGTTTTCAAACATACATGTTCACCAGTGTAGCACCTAAAACCTAAAACTCTAAAAAAAAAATTATCTCTGCTCTAACTTGTCCAGAGGTCTGCCTATATGGACCTCTGCCGGATTCCTACCGTATCCACCTGTGGTGCGTCTGCGTCTCAAAAAGCCCATGATGCGTCACGCCCACGAATCGAACAGATTTAATCCCACCAACTCACTCAACACAACAACAACTATGAAATTTCAATTAAAAACACAGCAAGTTTACTGGACTCAACCTTCATTCATCCACTCGGCGCGGAATATCGACGGTTTCGACGTGCGTGCCTGTGTTCGTGTGCTGCCTCTCTGTATGCGCATGCGTACAACTGATGTGGACACAGGCTCCTTATTAATAAGACCACCAGAGATCTAGACCTCGTTATATCACGCACGATAGACCAGTTTCATAACACAACATAAACACTTGTTTTTTTGTTAATATTCATCAGTCTTGTTTCGAGTTACCGTATCAGCAGTTAGGCTATATCCTGGGACTAGATGGTGCAGTGTAGTCCCCCAGTGACGTGGCGAACCTAGGCATAGAGAGTGCTATGCTGCTAACGCTGCAGATGCGAAACTTCTTAGAGACGTTTTACAACCAGAAAATTATATTCTTTCAGGGGAAGTATATTATTTACATGTGGGTAGGAGGATGAAATTATGTTTACAGTTAGTTGACATCACCCTTGCATCACTCTTCAACAAAGTGATTTCGTGTAACAATCTAAGATACTGAATTATGAAATATTTTGGTTTTCACCATGGCAATCAGGCTTCCCATTGCTTGTTGCCATGTTATTTTATTTTATTGTAATTAAGGCCAGTTAGGGCACAATGCCCTCTTTAGTCTGATGCCCCGTTAAAAACAATTTAGTAGCCTACTAAAGTCGCACCACAGCAACTTTGGGCTGGGGACGTCACAGATGGGCGTGTCGGAGCCAATCAGCGGGCGGCTTTCACCAATACTCACATTTGGTTGGCCATGCCTCACTCATCTGTGACGTCACCAGCCCCAAAGTTGCAGTGGAGCGACTTCATAATACTGGGCCTACGATCAGTCACCCCTACAAACACCAAATCCCCCCCCCCCCCCCATATTTATTTAGGCTGATTACGATAACTGCACTGGTTGTGTTGGATTCACATTACCCAAAATGTTGGAAGTTCAGTTACGACATCCTCCATAGTTCAGGAAGGAGTTGTCGAAATATTTATGTATTCGTTGTCGACAATGATCAGGTTAGTAAGTGAAAACACTCTATTTCGTTGTAAATATTTTATCATTGACAAGTCATTGTGTATACAAGTAATGTCTAAAATTATATTGTGTCTATAATATTATGTGGATATTGAGTGCGTGTGTGTTTTTGTGTGTATGCTTGTTAGCGTGCGTGTGTACACATGTGTGTGTTAGTTTGTGTGTTTGTTTGTTCTATTTCTTGTACCCAATTAATAGACCCACTCTAGCACGCGGGTTGGACATTCCAAAACGATTTGATACATCTATGACATTTGGGCTATTGGACATGAAAACACAGCATAAGGTTCGATGAACGCTTTAAACTGTTGGGATTGATGTACTGGTGAACGCAAGATTTCGCACCGTAAAATGGAAATGAAATACTGTTTTAGTAAGATAATTTACCCCACCAAGAATGACATGTATCATTAACAAGAGATTCATTAATAAGTAACAAGACATACTTGTTGAAATATTCTCTAGTATCTGTTACTAACGTAGTACACAATGTGAAATTAACATTTTAATTCAAGGCTTCATTACTTCAAAGCTTCTCTAAATAATAATATGGTAAAATAATCCAAAGACCAACAAAGAATATCTTGCGCTCCGATTATGATAAAAATCATTTTTATTGTCCACCATTGTCTAACATAATTATGTCTGATAACCTTGACTTTATGGCCTGAAACACCAACTACTACTGTCGAAGCCTCCCAGATGAACCCTGAGGTCTCGGACCAAACGTGGTACACACACGAGGACACCCAAATGCGCCACAAGACTCCGATAGTGTTCACAGTGTGGGCAGGCCATGCCCATGTTCACTGGAACCAAGCAAAGAGATCGAAACAAAAAGTCTTTTGCCTCAGGCAGGCTGGCAGGCCATGGACGATAATACACTTCCACTAAAGAAATTATCTTTTAAAAAATGGTAGGCCTAACCATTGTCTCTCCTATATAATGCACCACTGCAGGGCACGATAAACGATACCTCTGCTCAGATTGTTTCTGTGTTTGTTTTGTGAAACTTGTTGGCTTCTATAAAAATGGAAGCTGCGTTTTGCGCCGTATCATTTGAAATGTAATTCAAGTCCTATGTGCAGCCGAACAGATTGTAAAGGTTGATTATTGTCTTATTTGGGTAATATTTGTTTTTTTATATCGTTCTTCCCTTGGGGCGTTTGTTTTATGATGGATGAAAAGTGGCCACAAAGACATTTATTCTCACCTTTGAGTGCGTGTTCGTGCGTGCGTGTGTGAAAGGGAGGGGGGGGGGGGGGAGAGTCGTGTGTTACATGGTTTAGTTCAATCAAATACCGGTTCAATGAAACACTCTCGTACATGCTGTATATGTTTGCACTAATTGAATTGATGATCCGCATTTGATTGTTCATTTCAAAATGCACAATTAACTCCTCATTGTCTGCGTCATCAGTGGTGTATTGCTAAAAAAGAACTACCGGAACACACCATGTGACACGAAAGATTTTTTAATACACGTGTATAAATATAAAAAGGCAGAATTTTTATGCATTCACGTGCCAATTTACCCAGTGAGACGTGAATGAAAACATGACACATTATAACGCGTCCTTAGGACTGACGAGGAGGATAATACATAAATGTTATTTCATTATACAATATTCACTACCACAAATATTTTGTGAACTTATTAATACTAGAAATAGTGGGGGAACGACGTTCCGGCCTCAATACACCACTGTATAGTGTCATCAACATTTAGTTACGCGCGTGTGTGTGTGTGTGTGTCTATGTTACTGAATAATTGTATTGGTGGGGTTATTCTACCCACTCAATAGCAGATAAACTTTTCAATAGAGGAAATTGTATATTTTGCAATGTGGCTTATTACGCATATTTTTTTAGTTGGATTATAATTGACAAATTGTTATTAGGACGCACCCAAGCGAACAATTGACGAACGAATTGTCGTTCGTAAAATTTACGCATGCGCACAGCGAGAATGTTGCAGTACTCTGTAAACAAATTCAATGTTTGTGTTTACATTAATTAATACACGTTAATTGGATGTCACACCCACCGCACTTCCCGTTTGATGGACGAACGTAAGGGTGTGTTACAATGGGATTTGGCCTGCTATCCACTATCCACTATACACTAGCCTGCTACACGATAACAGCTTTGGGCACCCCATCTAGAGCTAACACAAAGTTTATGTGTTATCAATCATCTAATGGAATAAAATGCGATAACAATACTTTACCAGTGGTTAGCATCCCTGCTTCCAATGCAGAAGGTCCCGGGTTCAAATCCCGCTTCAGGCAGAAGTTTTTTAACTTCTAATGTGGATTCCATTCTATTACTTCTTGGCTTAGAAATAAGTAAACGGTGACTTTGGAGCCGTCCTAGCAACGAAGCACTCAATAAATTCAAAGTTGTTCTGAATCGACCTTGTTGATTCTGGCATTTGTCCGCAGGTGTTCGCACTGTCCAATCACTGATTCATATGTTTCGTATTTGAAATATCGATCTTTGATTGGTTATCGCTCACTCGTCGATGGTGTTCGAAGCCTGCAGGGTTGGTTCAGTCACTTTCAATTAAAGTCCCCCACTGCAAATCAGTTTAGTTACTGAGTGGGTAGACTCTAAATGTGAATTTATTTATTTTATTTATTTATTGGGTATTTTCCGAACCAAAACAATCAGCCGTGTCGTATTGTACACTTTCGGCCATAACCGCAATAACCAATAGCTGACTAAGGCCCGGTACGGTCAAGGTACGGTCCGCTAAATATTTAGCCCGCCGCTAACTTGTTTTCTCCCTCGCAACAAAGATAACCTTTGCTCGCAACCACTCAATACACACCTTCCACCACTCCAGAACACCGGTTGTCAAGTTCGGGTGCAAGTTGCAACCGGTTGCATGTACTGGAACGAGAGCCCTGATTAGCGGTCGCCATGGAGCATACAAGTTAGCGGTGGGCTTAATATTTAGCGGTCTCTCATAAAACCGGGCCTAACTGGCATTGGCCAACTGCTTGTGACACGTCACTTTCTTTCGATTAGTGGAACTAAGCTGGTCCACTGTGACTAGCGGTAAAACGGTAAGCTGGAACACACCCTCAGTATACCCATGGTACTCTCCGCACGGAGTGGGCTACGTGTCGTCGGGGTCGGGGGGGGGGGGGATCAATCACACGCTCTCAAGGCGCTACGTCATCAGTTGTGCAGCAGTCACAACAAAGATTAGTCACACCAGTGCAACACGATACTCGTTCTCAAGTATTATGCACGCCCAGTAAGTAACTGCAGTGTTTGCGGATAACGTTCTCGTCAGCCGGGCTTCGACGAACACCTATCGTTGTTATCAAACATTGATTGGCTTATCGTGGGATACGTCGCTATCTTTGATGAGTCTGCTGCAACCCGGTGCATTTGTTTTGAGAGTCTTTGAATGTTCCCAGCGGAGTTGACCTGTCGGGTCTCGGGAATGGAGCGAAGAATGGACTATTATGATGACCACGCTGTGAAGACATGTTACATTAATTGTGTACCACACAAATCAAACGGACATTTCAGTAGATTTTGTTCTGTGGCCCCGTATCTCAATAGATCTTTTTCAGAATTGGTCTAGGACCCTTAGATAGAATTAGTTATGAGTTGATCTTCAATGACAACAAAGCACAACAGTAAAAAATTCACCTTAACACAACATTTGGATACTAGTTGTAATTGTTGAGCATTGTTGTCATTGATCTATCAATGATCCTTAGATAGAAGTCACGGGCCTCTAGATCAATTCTGAATATGGGCGTCTCAGGCGCGACTTTCTGCCGCTCGCAGCGCTAGCAGGACTGAAGGGTCCAACTCGATCTTTGCACCTCGTTTTCTCAATTCAAACATTCAAGTCGAGTATATTTAATACATTTAAATATAAATCATACATTGTAGTAATGTTTTACAAGGTTTTTGACAGAGAATACCTTTGTTATAGATACAAAACAAACATATTGTCGTTTGACAGTTAGACAGTTGACTAACGACAGTATTTAACATGGAATGAATTACAAAGTTGGACCCTTCAGGACAGGTGCTGCAACCTACTTCAGCTTTGACCTGAGACGCCCATTCCGGGTTTGAAGCCCAGACAAGGTAAACTAATACTACCTCTCTCCATGTAATTTTGTGCAGTTTTTCAGCGTTATTTATTGCAACCGGTAAAATAAAAATACATAATTTCTTAGTCCCGAAATAAAGAACCGAGAGCAGTGAGGTTAGGTGAGAACCTCGTATTTACGCTAAACAACTCTTCTACTCGATTTTTTTAATCCGAAACGGTTACTTATCGTTATTTCTCATTTAAGTAAATAAAATAAAAATGAATTCACATTTAGAGTCTACCCACTCAGTAACAAGACTGATTTTCAGTGGGGTTAATCCATAAATTAGATTGAGCCAACAAAGGATTTGTTAGTGCAGATACGTGTTGTCCTCTTGATTTACTTATGTATCGGCAAGTGTACAATCATAAAGACTGGGAGCTCAGACCCTATGTGATATAAACAACATGCTGACGGCGCATTCAACGGCTAAGTCAGTTCGTACGACAAGCAGAGCTACCTGGATCTATTCTACTCGGGACCAGGTGGGATCTGGTGAAACATAAACGACAAATGCATTAAAACACTTTTATGAAGTCAGTATGGTTGACTGTTGTCCAACATTGGACGACCACCAGATATAAACGCTTCAGTACGGTTAAGTATCGTTTCATACACTCAGCGCACAATGCACTGAAAGTTAGCATAAGCCCTTCATTAGATGCGACAGAAGTTTCAACGCACTGGTCCCTCAGACTCTGAGCTGAGCTGAGGGGGAGAGAATCACTGGAGCGCATGTTTGCATTTCCAATTGACGCGGCCGAAGAATTTTATGATTTAAAACTTCTCGGTTTTATTTGGTTTAATGATTTGAATGAAAGAAGCGGCAGGGATTAAATTCTAAAAGTTTAGTTTTATAGGGTTTTAATATCAGCTGTTCAATTTTGTTTTTACTCGCGGGCTTCTGCAGGACGCAAGGCTTACGACTGACTGGGAGTCTCTCATCCAATCAAAGGTGCACGTTTAATGTTTAAGAGTAATACTAATAAGTTAGTCAAGTATTTATTTAGTTAAAATGTAGAGACTTTAACTCGAAATGGTTCCTCTGGTTGAAATTTGGCATTGCAAACCACGCAAAATATGTTTGTTTAATCATAGCTCAAAAACGCTTCATGATGCCGTAAAAGGGAGGACTTCTGACCACGTGGTTTCGTAAGTAGGCTCTCCTAAAAGTGATCCACACACATTTCTTGTATTACAATCAGTAAGGTTGTTGTTTGGAGACACTGTTTGAATAAAGTGAATGACAAATGGACACAATTGATAACTATATACTCTCGTTACTATAGGCCTACATATTGTAAGCAATATTAATCATCCAGTATGAATAGTGCTTATAAAATCGCACGGGCCAAATTCTCAGTTTTTCGATGTCATGAAGTGTTCTTGAGCGTTTTCAATAGCGACTACTACCACATTTTGTTGTGAATAGCATTCGAACATTTCGACGGAAGAAGACTACCTGCCTTGTCCGTCG
Organism: Isoperla grammatica; assembly: GCA_945910005.1. Lineage (NCBI taxonomy): Eukaryota > Metazoa > Arthropoda > Insecta > Plecoptera > Perlodidae > Isoperla > Isoperla grammatica. The sequence goes on along the minus strand of OX246741.1, from coordinate 22,267,749 downwards.
TCTCGATGATCCTCCACACCCAACAACACAGCTGACCCGGGGGGTCATAACTCATTCCCACTGTCGACAACTGTAAATCTACAGTTGTAGTTTCGTTGATTCAAGTTTAACGACGCGGTGAAATGCAGTCAAGATAATTGTTCTTCAGCTCGCTCAACGGGGCTCATGCGTAATGCTCGTGCTACACTACATCAGCTACACACTATAGGCCACATCTGAAGGAGTGATATATTACACTTGTTAACGTGTGTGAGAACAGAAATTAGCTTTGTCCCTTTTGTGAGGATTTTAGTTTAGACGCGTAGGTGAAATTGAGGCAACACTTTTGTTTCATTGATAGAAAGTGAATTCTTGTGAGGATTTCGACGAATTTTCCTTGACGGAAATACAAAGTAAAGCAACATCCACCATCTTGAACCGTTTAAATTAACGTTTACGAAATGAATGTTATGCCTTCCATAATTAAATAAAACCCTTTCTTGAAAGTATTCTTTTTACGAGAACATATCTTTCACGTTGAGATAATATGTAAATCTGTCCTTGCAAAGATTCTATTAGCAAAGCTGAAGGTAAGTGTTGAAAATATTTAGTTAAAAGATAAATAAGTTACTTTCAGATTCTTAGTAATTCCTATTTCTTAAAATTTTCCTTATTTATATGGGTTTACAAATGGAAATAAAATAATTTACTATTACCATTCCATATTGTAGTTTATAATTTTACTTTTAATTTATATTATCTCCATCAAAAAGGTCCTCCATTCAGCAGGCAGGCAGGTAGTATAGACAGAGAACCATAACCCTCTCCTCACTGGTTCAGTTCAGTCATCATTATGCACGGAACGACACAGCCCGCATCAACGCACCATTGTGCGAGCAGGGCAGATGCAGCGGGCAAGCGCGTGCAAGCGGTTTAATGCGTGTATGGAAATCACTGGAATCGCTTCGACCAATATAAATAGTGGCTTATAATAAACCACCACCCCTCGGTAATGAACTGTCCCATTGTTGTTTGTTTTTATTGGCGCAACACTTTGTTTATTGCCTGAACGAAATGACGGAAATAATCCCCGTCGTGTTGTGAGGTAGATTCGGTCACATAAGGGAGGTTGATTAGCAAGACCCCCCCCCCCCCCCCTCTACGTAGAGGTGATGAATTAGCCAGGTGATTCAACCGTCCTGGGACACAGAACACATAGCACTTACACACACGTGCAATAGCGGGTTTCATCTACAAGGCATCGACCTAAACAAGACAATATGTAGTGACTATGTATATCTTAAAGTAAATTTAGTAAATAAATGAGTATTATTATCATTATTATTATTATTATTATTATTTTTATTATTATTATTAATTGTCTATTCTTGTCATCACAAAAAAAAACATTTGAAAAGTTTTGACAAGAAACGGCGTCGACGCTAGCAAACATTATGAAGAGCCTTCTAAACACTTAATACTACGCTAACGTTTTAATTAAACTAAACTAAACCAAAACTAAACTAAACCAAAACTAAACTAAACTAAAACTAAACTTAACTAACACTAACACGTCACAGGTTTAAAAGTCTGCCACATGTGGTTCAAAAATTTCAGTTACAAAAACTAATTTTCATTGCGGGCCGTTATAATATACCAGGTAGGCATATGAGGTTTTATTAAAACAATCACTGCATGTTGCATACAAATGGTAAAATTGAGTTTATGTTGCGGACTTGCAGTGTTGTACGTATAGCTAATACGAACAATCGTGTTTCGTTTGCTTTCGTTGCTATGATGGCTCCAAAGTCAACGCTTACGTAGCTACAATAGACCAGTATAATAGATTAAAGTAAATTTACAAAGTTATAAACCCCAGTTTAAGCTGGAAATCGAACCCTGGACTTTCTAGGCCTACATTGAAGCAGGAATAAACCCGCCTAGAAGTAGAACAATGAGCTACGGAAACTAGACGAACTAGCGTTAGTCTCACACACAATTTTTATTATTACGATATGATTAAGATGATACACTAACAATATTAACAACAATAACATCCCGTTAGAAGTGCTTTCAAATTAGGCTTGAACGTACTCTGAAAACACCTCTTAATTGTTCAGCCTACACAAATATGTACATACTTATGTATTAGGCATATTTTTTATGAATGTGTTTTCAGTATCGTTACAATTTCTATAAGCCAGTAAGAAAAAAATGTTGTTGGCATTATATTATGAGTAGTTATTTGATGTGAAGTTTTATTAAAACAATCACTGTTGCATACAAATGGTAAAATTTGAGTTTATGTTGCGGACTTGCAGTTTTTTTTTGCTAATAGGTACAATCAGTGTATCTAGCGGATGAGAAGATTAAAGCTGCAAAGAAAATTAATATTTCCTTCTCTTGTTTCACAAAACGCGTTTCCCTTGCTATGTTTCCCCAAGAAAAACTTACCTGTAAACAAAGATAGCTTTTATTGTATGTTTGGTTTTTATTTTAACCGTCTTCCAGCAGAGAAGAGTTTAGAAATGTTCGAGTTTTGACAAAACAAAGTTTCATCTGAAAGTTTATCTGCGCTCGAGACGATTATGTGGGTCTGCAGTGGTCTCACTCTTATGCCGTGGAATAATTGGAATCTCCGTAACAGTGAAGCCGCAACGCAAAACATGACCTGATTCTCAACCGTTGATTGTTGGCCGAAATAAACATTTCAATTTATTTAAAATATCCCTGCAAAATTAGAATTATGCAAGTTTATATTTTTACTTTACTAAATACTTTGCAAGGGTAAAATCTTCGTTACTAGTGGAAGCGTTTTTTATTTCTCTAAATAAAAGATTATTCAGAATGTTATAGACCAAATAAAGTAGACACGAAAGCGTAAGCATTACATTACCATGAATACTACTAGCAATAATAGAAGTATTACTAAAACTAGTCTGACAAAATAATAAGTTAATGCCTTCAAAGATGACTTCCAGTATACTCTACGAGAGGAGAAGCCTGAACTCTGCTATATCACGACAATATTAAAGACAATAGAACTATTTTGTTTAATTTATTACTTTCACACCGCCTCATTTTTTCGGATTGGTTGTTCGACTGCCCAATAAACAGCACACAACCCCCTCCACCCCCCGTAATGTATACAGTTATCACGCGTGTTGTGTGTAGACACGCAGACAGTTGCTGATATAAATGTTGTATGAGTATTTACTCGTCAGCTTATATGGAAACGTCTGGTTTACAAGTTTATCGCGTAGGATATCATACGACCTTGCAGTGAGACACATCACCCGCGCGTGTTTTGTTTCACGCAGAAATCATTTATTGATGGAGCAGCGAGAGACATGAGTGATATGATATGATGGCGGTTGTTAGCTTTTACTCGCGTATAACTCACTTGTTGTCGATACTGTATGAGATGAGACGCGGGGAGGTTCTTATTTGTTCATATACTCGGATTGATAACGTATAAGGTTATTTATTTATTTATTTAATGTCTATCCTATTCAGTTATGAAAACTGATTTACAAAGGAGGACCTTAAATAAAACTAGGCTATGCAAACAATTAATAATAATGATATCATAAATAACAATAACAACAAAAACAGAACAAACTACTGTACTATATAAAATAAAAATCAAGAAAAAAAAATGTAATAACAATATTTAATATTTGTATTCCAGACCTAAGTATCCATAAACAAACAATTTACATCTCATGAAACACAAAACATGAAATAACATTTCAAAACAAACAAATAATTAGATACTATTAGAGACTTGAAGTCTTGACTCCTCCATCGTCGCTCCATAGTGTCCCATGCAACTGTATGTGATGTGAGCCAGCGCGAACGGCTAGGGAGGGATACTCACACAAAAATTGCTGCATGCAAATGCGAGCCCTAGATTAAAACAAATAACAATAATTATTAGTTTTATATTATCTTTATATGTGATACAACAACGTACCTATACAATTCAGATTGATCCCATGACTGGGGAGGTCATGATCCATAACACTAATATAGGCCTAATACTAATTATCCATAAACTGTCATCCGCCCGGCACGTGGGACAGTTAGTTCTACTCCATTTGGTAATTTAGCTGTCCCTCTCTCATTGCATATATTACAAGTACATTATAACAAATTAACGTTATCATAAGTTGACTTTTCGCCAAAAAAAAAGAGAAGCTCATGAAGGCACAAATGAAACTGCTGTATGTCCCCCATAACCCCTCCCCACTGTTTTTTGTAGTCAAACGGTCAGTTTTAATCAAATACATTACAAAGTATAACCAGTGCAGACAGCTTCAGTGTATGTATATATGCAGGTACGAGTACACTCAACGCTGCACCGTATTTACATTCGCTGTGCGATAATACGGGCTAGAATAAAAGCTACAAAACAATTAGTGTAATTGATGCTACATAGCTTTTCGCGTACATGAATACGTATAACACAACACATGAACTAGTATCGGCTCAGTTTCGTCCATACTTTACCTTACACACAAGACTTAACGCAATCAGCGCGTGCCCCATTAATTGTACGCTAATTGTTATTTAGACCGAACATGGCCGCCAGACGGTTTTTTGATCAGAAGTCACAACTATAGCAGGGCCGGAAGAAGTATGGCGCACAAATGTTCGACGCGTGTTTAAAAATGGCTCCTCTATTTAACACTAACATTGTAACGGATGTCAATGGATGTATAAGAAAGACAATAGATGCATACAATCACATCTAAATATAGTAGTTATATACAGTGAGTATTTCCTCTCACATAATTTGGGTTCCCTTTTTCATGACACGAATATTAAATTAAGTAACAATTTGCTGAGGAAAAATAAAACACGTCGACTCAAAGAGTTATTTGTGGAATACGTGTTCGTACACTTCATACATAGCCTGTATAGGGTAGAGTGGTAGAAATACACCCCCAACTCTAAGCCAGGCCAGCTACCATGTTTCTCGCCCATAAATCGACTGGGCTACGATGGCCCATAAACTCCTTGACCAGCTAAACGCTTTAATTAATAATAATTGACCAGAGGGAGCAAAGACTAATGAAAGCAGCCTGGACGTAACTCACCCCCTTTAACACACCCGGCGCACACACTTTTTAATTCGACCTTTTCACTAATTTGTTTCATATTCTTTGATCTAATTACGTACATCGAGTAAAGCCAATCTTGCACGATATAAATATACAGTGGGCTCACTTGATTTTAATAGGCTTAATACATTGCGGCAACGTGTTACGAAGTGGCGAGGGTCAGTTGTTTTAACAGCCCGGCCGGCAACAGATGCGCACAGTATTAACTAGCAATTATCGTAATTGACTGTTTGATTACGGACCTGTTAAGTTTAAAGTAAACAGCTCAGATATAAACCCTGTGATTATTACCTACGCTAATCCGCCACACATGTTTTCCACCCTTCACAGTGAATGTGTTAGTTTTACGTAACGGACTTCATCAGAAAGCGAATGAAAAAGCACAAACCTTGTAATATATTTTTAATATCGTAAGACATTAGCCTAGATGATAATTTCATCTTATTAATCTAGACATAATTAATAGTTAGATTATTGACGAAATATTCAACAAGATGGGACCAGAGTTTCGTAACATGTATAAGGCACGACTATTCGTAATGTGTAATTATCTCTATATACGGTAAACGTTTTGACGTATTCGTTTACATTTTAACTTGAAACAAACTATGAAGTAAACTATAATCAGAATCGTACACGTTGCATGTCTGCCGTACAGTCATGTAACCTTCCTCGCTAATCTTCTGGATTAAACAATTTGGTTTAGGCGCACAAAGGGAATATTGTGTGTGTACGTTTGGTTTGTTTATCAATTACCTGCATGAGCACAATAGGGTTTATGTGTTGGCCGGGGATAACGAATTAAGCCGGATCGCCGCTGAAAAAGACAGGAATGTGAGGGGGCGCGGGTGGGGGCCCCCCCTTTATATTCGCAACGCCGTGAAATTGACACGCGGATGTAGCCAGCACACTTTGTGTACAACAACTGGACAACTGAATGGGATAGGATAAATAGACGCCGTGTAACAATAAGTATTGCTCTGAGGAAACAGTAGACAAGACAACTTGCCACGCACGACCTATTCTATTACTTTACCAATTTTCTATATATTTACACGGAAATGGGACCATAATTGTACACGGCTGTCTGATAACACATAATATGTCTACGGTTTTGCACAGTTGTTCAGGTTACAGAATTGAAGGTCTCGACAGTCACACTAATCTAAAAAAATCAGTCTTGTTACTGACTTTATATTTATTTTTTATTTTTAAAACATACCGATTTTAATACTACTGAATTTTGTAAATAGTAGTAATAAAAAGTAAATTGTCATATTTCGTTTACAGGCTGATGACTATTACTCTACGGACGTTCACATTTCCGTTTTTGAGACTCGTACACATTTGTTTATAAATCAAAATGGCACTGATCTTCAGAAACGGCGACTCTTGCCAATTGCCAAACGTGTCCTCTTCTCTCCTCTTCAGGCACGTAGCCAGGGAAGGGGGTGGGGGGGGGGATCAGGGCGTTTGATCCCCCCTTCCTCCTAAATGTAGACAAAGACATTTATGACATTTATCACGACAATATGACATTTATAATTGACAAAAAAGTTAAAAAAAGTTTATAAAAATAGTACAATTATTGTACTATTTTTATAAACTTTTTTTAAACTTGCATTTATTTAATTAGAAATTTCTTATCAAATTAGATATATACAGCGGTTGCAACCACCTCCTTCTCCCTCCCCCCCCTCCACAAACAAAAATCTGCTGCTTCAAAATCAAACCCATCTGCTTCTACTTTCATATGTATTTTATTTTTACCGTTCCACGTGTGCTTCTATGCCTACATGTTTATCGCGTATCGTTCTTGTGTGTGTGGCTCGGCTGTAACTCCCGCACGAGCAGCCTACCTGTTACCTGTTGCCTGTTGCTTAGCTCGACCAAGGCCAGTAACGTCTACCTCTACTCACAGATGATGAATGATGCGAGGGCCCTGCATTGTTTACCACTCGAGGGCCTGGGAGACAGAATCTTTTCGATTATCAACCTCGGCGGTAATTGGATGTCAAGTTGTTTGACTGCGCAAAGAGATTGAATGCGTCACTCCACAGTACAACCACAACTATACTGACGCCGAAACGAGATTGAATATTCGCCTGGTGGGTTGTTGAAGGAATCGTTCTCTGTTCTCCGACTGACGAGGGAAAGGATTGGGTGGGAACTTAATGCGAGAAGATAATGTGATTTATTTTTTTGCTCTTGTCGCTTTGTTCGGATCGTTTGAGATTTTTAATACATTGAGATCCAAATGTCAAAATGTGACCTTTATGAATAGGTGGACGTATGAAACAAACGTTACCCTATCCTTGATAGCGGGGCATGTTACCAAGGTACCTGGGTCCTGGGCTCGAGTCAAACGTTACCCTATATCCTTGATAGCGGGGCATGTTACCAAGGTACCTGGGTCCTGGGCTCGAGTCAAACGTTACCCTATCCTTGATAGCGGTCCGAGCCGCATGTTACCAAGGTACCTGGGTCCTGGGCTCGAGTCAAACGTTACCCTATCCTTGATAGCGGTCCGAGCCGCATGTTATCAAGGTACCTGGGTCCTGGGCTCGAGTCAAACGTTACCCTATCCTTGATAGCGGGGCATGTTACCAAGGTACCTGGGTCCTGGGCTCGAGTCAAACGTTACCCTATCCTTGATAGCGGTCCGAGCCGCATGTTACCAAGGTACCTGGGTCCTGGGCTCGAGTCAAACGTTACCCTATCCTTGATAGCGGTCCGAGCCGCATGTTACCAAGGTACCTGGGTCCTGGGCTCGAGTCAAACGTTACCCTATCCTTGATAGCGGTCCGAGCCGCATGTTATCAAGGTACCTGGGTCTTGGGCTCGAGTCAAACGTTACCGTATCCTTGATAGCGGGGCATGTTACCAAGGTACCTGGGTTCTGGGCTCGAGTCAAACGTACCCTATCCTTGATAGCGGGGCATGTTACCAAGGTACCTGGGTCCTGGGCTCGAGTCAAACGTTACCGTATCCTTGATAGCGGGGCATGTTACCAAGGTACCTGGGTCTTGGGCTCGAGTCAAACGTTACCGTATCCTTGATAGCGGGGCATGTTACCAAGGTACCTGGGTCTTGGGCTCGAGTCAAACGTTACCGTATCCTTGATAGCGGTCCGAGCCGCATGTTACCAAGGTACCTGGGTCCTGGGCTCGAGTCAAACGTTACCGTATCCTTGATAGCGGGGCATGTTACCAAGGTACCTGGGTCTTGGGCTCGAGTCAAACGTTACCGTATCCTTGATAGCGGGGCATGTTACCAAGGTACCTGGGTCTTGGGCTCGAGTCAAACGTTACCGTATCCTTGATAGCGGTCCGAGCCGCATGTTACCAAGGTACCTGGGTCCTGGGCTCGAGTCAAACGTTACCGTATCCTTGATAGCGGTCCGAGCCGCATGTTACCAAGGTACCTGGGTCTTGGGCTCGAGTCAAACGTTACCGTATCCTTGATAGCGGTCCGAGCCGCATGTTACCAAGGTACCTGGGTCCTGGGCTCGAGTCAAACGTTACCGTATCCTTGATAGCGGTCCGAGCCGCATGTTACCAAGGTACCTGGGTCTTGGGCTCGAGTCAAACGTTACCGTATCCTTGATAGCGGTCCGAGCCGCATGTTACCAAGGTACCTGGGTCCTGGACTCGAGTCAAACGTTACCCTATCCTTGATAGCGGTCCGAGCCGCATGTTACCAAGGTACTTGGGTTCTGGGCTCGAGTCAAACGTTACCCTATCCTTGATAGCGGGGCATGTTACCAAGGTACCTGGGTCCTGGGCTCGAGTCAAACGTTACCCTATCCTTGATAGCGGTCCGAGCCGCATGTTACCAAGGTACCTGGGTCCTGGGCTCGAGTCAAACGTTACCCTATCCTTGATAGCGGGGCATGTTACCAAGGTACCTGGGTCCTGGGCTCGAGTCAAACGTTACCGTATCCTTGATAGCGGTCCGAGCCGCATGTTACCAAGGTACCTGGGTTCTGGGCTCGAGTCAAACGTTACCCTATCCTTGATAGCGGGGCATGTTACCAAGGTACCTGGGTCTTGGGCTCGAGTCAAACGTTACCCTATCCTTGATAGCGGTCCGAGCCGCATGTTACCAAGGTACCTGGGTCCTGGGCTCGAGTCAAACGTTACCCTATCCTTGATAGCGGGGCATGTTACCAAGGTACCTGGGTCCTGGGCTTGAGTCATACGTTACCCTATCCTTGATAGCGGTCCGAGCCGCATGTTACCAAGGTACCTGGGTCCTGGGCTCGAGTCATACGTTACCCTATCCTTGATAGCGGTCCGAGCCGCATGTTACCAAGGTACCTGGGTCCCAGGCTCGAGTCAAACGTTACCCTATCCTTGATAGCGGTCCGAGCCGCATGTTACCAAGGTACCTGGGTCCTGGGCTCGAGTCAAACGTTACCCTATCCTTGATAGCGGGGCATGTTACCAAGGTACCTGGGTTCTGGGCTCGAGTCAAACGTTACCCTATCCTTGATAGTGGTCCGAGCCGCATGTTACCAAGGTACCTGGGTCCTGGGCTCGAGTCAAACGTTACCCTATCCTTGATAGCGGTCCGAGCCGCATGTTACCAAGGTACCTGGGTCCTGAACTCGAGTCAAACGTTACCCTATCCTTGATAGCGGTCCGAGCCGCATGTTACCAAGGTACCTGGGTCCTGGGCTCGAGTCAAACGTTACCCTATCCTTGATAGCGGTCCGAGCCGCATGTTACCAAGGTACCTGGGTTCTGGGCTCGAGTCCCGTGCAGAACATGCATTCTGTGAGATCCTTTCATCTTAATCGATCGCCCAATCATCATCTGCACAGCTTTTCTTTGATAACAAAAAGACTATGTTGTCTAATTGCATTGGTCGATTTTACATAATAAATTGCATGAGGCGAAATAAATGTTAAATGTGAATATACCCTTTTTGTGGTTACATTGCAATCCGAACATATTGAATAAATTGAAACATAAATTGCAGTTGGCTGTATGTTAGGAACAATTAAGACGAGTTCTGAATGTAACATTCTTACATTTCCATATAATTATGCTTCAAAATATAATCATCTCTATTTAAACACACGCAACGTATTCCGAAGCCGGAACAAAAACTCTATTTTAGCTGTACACGTCAATAGTCAATGAGTCTACTACATCCACGATATGTATTTTTTTAAATAATAGGCTACTATTATAATGCACAATTAGGAATTAAATTAATCATTAGACTGTATATCATTCATATCTTTATGAAATATGGATAACACATCTTTGTTAAATGTTAAGTTGATCCATACACTCCATTAAGGTTGTCGTGTATTGTGAAAGGTTTGCTTTAAACGCAACTGTACATTATAAGCAATCACATGGAAACAAATAAATCATTATATACTGTGACGTCTTAAGTCTTTTAGCATTAATTTTCTCTAAATATTTAACATTATTTCAAATTTAGCATTTAGTAGCATCTATTTTTTTCATATCAACAAAACCTTAAACATGAAGAGGTTTCTTGCAGATCTATAATGGAACATTATGTGCAGATATTTGATTAAGGGCTAGAATCCAATTCTTTATTTAGTCTCAATAGGAATGGGAACACCTTATTTTTTATAAAATGAGCATTATGTAGAGTTTGAAAGAATACATGTTCACTGATTTAGCATCTAAAACCTAAAACGAAAAAACGTATCTGTAATCATTACATTATTCTGGTGTTGAGTGCGGCAACAAAGCTGAATGTAATATCAAGATTGCGCATCGCTCTACTGCAATTCTAACGTTAGGATCACAATAATGTTTTGTATTAAATAATATAATAACCGATAATATGCAAACAATCAAAGATACATTTTTAAGAACATACAAAAGAAAGGCATTATTTGGTACATCGAAATAGTATTAAAATTGAGTGTGTACTATTTTATTTTTATGTACCGGAAAAATTATAATCTCAAACTAAAGAACATTATTAGTTGAAAACGTCAATATTTAATTAGCGAAACTTATGTGAATTCTAAGGAATTTTTTGTAACACATTAATGTCTTGTTTATTCTTGTGCTGTTATTAGTTTAATTGCTATGATTTTTTGGTGAACAGGTACACAAGCTGTTAAGACACACTAAATAGATTTTCGTGCACGCTTACAGGATATGGATAAAAATCAGCTCTTCGTTCCGACATACAAGACCCACACGAAGGCAGAACACCTAGCCTAACAACAAGACCCCACACTTTTCACCGCATCAGACTCAACTCAGCGGAAGCACCCCGTGTTTCGTGTCACAGGAATTTGGAGGGGAGGGAAGGATTTTGATTACGTCATCTCATTTTCATTCACATCAGCTCCGTGTAAATCAATGGAACTTCATTTGTAGCCAACACTAATCTCCTCATTTTTATATTTATGTATTTCTATTTATGTATATGGCAATAGCTTTGGCTGCCGATACCACAAAAGGTTTTATTATTATTTGATTTCAAATATTTGTTTTGCATTTAGTTGAGTTTATTTCTTTTATGTCCATCCTATTCAGCTGTTATAAAATAATAAAACTGAGTATAAAAAGGAGAACATACATAGAACTTTACAATTAATAATGGAGAATGTTTAAAATAGTAAGGATAATAAAATAAGAAAACAAACTACTACTGTAAATAAAATAAAACAAAACAAGGACAATAAAAATGCTGTGAGAGAATTTTTTTGAGAAATTTTATAACCGTTTAATTTGATAAAATAATACAATAAATATACATATTGTAGCGTAACCTACTTTTTAAATTTTGTATGCGAAATGTAATTATGTGTGTGCATATCATAAATTTATTAAAATAGTATGAAATTTAATTTCACTTTTTATTATTATTACATTATACTACTCTGCACTGTTTAATAATATGTTACAATATATTAAGCTATAGGGACAACACTCTTCCTTCCTAATAGTGTAAAGATAATTATTTGAAAGAGTAATGAGTCTAAACGTTGGTCTAACCGAGTGTCTTCCCCTCAGAGCGTCGGTATAACCATACAGGAAGCGGCGCATGTACGCCTGGCTTTTAATCACGACGATAATTGGGCATGCAGTGCGAGGGCTCAAAATGGCGCCTCTTTGCATTACAGCAGATTGATTTACTATGTCATCTTATCTACGTAATTCTTTCCTGATCTGAATTTAATCAGGGCACAACTGGAAATCGTAACGTTTTTAATTAAAAACAGCTTGAACGCAACGTATGCTGGTTGTCCGGACATCGGGCTAACAGAGAGGGATTAATCTTTCTGACCATCATCCAATAGAAACTGGTTCGAAATACATTAACACCTCGAAGTACAGTTCCACCGAAACATCAAGGCACTAAGCTAATCATTTTCCACCTTGGAATGTCTTCAGGTTATGTTCTTTGGTAATAATAACTTCTTGGACGAACTATTATCAGTATTTATAGTCATTGTGCTTCATTGTGAAACATACTTATATGAAAACATGTAATTCCTTTTCCCAGTTTTCGTTTAACATTCAGAGAAACAATGATAACTGTCATACCGTACATTTCCAACTATAAATTCAAACAGGTATATGTTCATCCTCTAAAAGCAAATTAATTTTTTTAACATGCGTTTCTCATCAGTTATCTCAAACCAAATGTACCTTATTTACATTTAAATGCATCTTTAAAGTAGGAAATTCATTACGGAAGTCTAGTGAGTTTAGCGAGCGCAGGAAATACGGCGCACGTTGATAGCGCAGGCGACAGAGCGATGTAAACTCTGCAATGTTGTGACTTTTTCAGATGGTTTTTACAATCATCCGCGAAGAAAAATGATTCATTTTTTCCCGCGATCTTATCTAATAATTAGCTCTTTTGGTTCCCGTGAGATGGTTGAGGGCGGAACGCGGTAGCCATGGTTGAGCCCTCAACCCTCGTCATGGGTGCAGACACACATCAAGGGTGGGCGGCCTTGAAACACACCCCTTGTGTCTATTAATAATCTGTTGTTTACCTTAACTAGCAACAAGGGATCTCATGTGAATTCAGAAAAGTCCGCAGCCGCAGCATTATGTTGTTTTATATATATAGTAGCAATTATTATCATCACCATCGTCGTCACTCTAAGATATACTGTTTGTTTTTTTTTAATTAGTACCATATCGTGAAATGTTCCTTGCTTTTTCAGTTTTATGTCAAAGCTTTGTGGTATCAAACGAAAACGGATACGGTATTTATTCGTATGACATTTCAACATGTGTGAATTGTCAAGATCGCCATTATTTCTCTAGACCTTGATAATATAAAATAGTAATAATAATAATTAAAATAATAATATACCTTATCAAGATTTAGAGATATATTCTCAAAGAGGAATTGCAACAGTATTACGTTTGCATCAAATTAATTACCCTTGCAATACTATTGAAGCTGTATAATTTTATCCAAAGACATTCAATTTTGTATCCATACATCTTGATAACATCTAGCCTAGCATAATTCCAATATTTTAATATTGAATGTTATTTTAAAACAGCCGATTTTGGTTGGTGGGTTCATGAAATGTTGAACTTTTGCAATGTGATGTTGCTGAGGCACCGAAGTTGGGTTTTCCCAACCACAGGGTACGATTTCAAGCTAAATCAGTGTTGAACACCGTTTCGCCAAGTCAGTATATAGGCCTACCGCGGACATTTAGTGGGGGGGACCGTCCCATATACCCCCCGCGTCACCGTGTTAACGCCCATGCCTCTACATACACAAGAACGATCACTCTCCGAGCCCGTACAACATACCGGGACATAGGGACATATTGCAGCGCTACCTATAATACCGATGCGACGTTATCTCTGAGATTGATGGCAGCGGTGTCGATGCAAGTGATAGCGCGAGGTGTGTGGCGCGCATGGAGGGTGTGAAGCAACAAGTGAGGACCGCACGACACCACGCCGCGGCAATAAACGGAAGCAGCTTGTACAGGAGGAGACAGATAAAGACAGATAAATCAGGAAGATGAGGAGGCAACCTCATCAAATTCTTTCTTTTTACAAATGAATTATACGTTACAAAATAATTTGGTATACTCTTATTTAAAATTTGAAGTAAAATGATAAATGTGTATTGTGTTCCATGCTAAAAATCCATGTCGTAGCCGCCCTCCTACTTGCCCCTTTCCTCCAACAGCCCCCTATTTCATCTTCATATATCATCCACTCATTGTCTCGATTAGCCTCGTTTCAAAAATATGAGACGTTAAGCCCAAATATCATTATCATTATCATTAAACAGTTTCCATTCATTCGTGCCAGTTTTGTCATTTCATTCCACTATATAACATGGATTATCTGCCCCAAAGATTCCAATCTTCGTATGTCTTTACTATTTCTGATATTTTGCTTTGCCTTCAATAATTATATCCTTTATTATTCCTTCTGCCTCAAAAATGCGTCTAAATAAAGTATAAACAATTCCCAAGTTTCACTATATTTCTCTGTAACATTTGTTTTTTTCTCTAGTTAGCTCTTACATTGTCACTCTATCTACATCTGTAACAAATATCTTAATGCACATTGTGAACTTTGATTCTTACAGATTTTGTAATTATATGTACTTAGTAAATTTATGTATTATGTTTCTAATATAAAACTAATTGACTAATTCTATTTCTAATTTCTATATTTCACTTATTAATTCATAAAGACATTTTATTATTTATAAGTTATAAGATTGTTTGTGTCTTTAAAATGTCCTCATGTAGCTGCCAGTTTCTCGTATACCTACATTCTACTTCCACTTGCCTCAACACGCACAACCATAAATAGAAGTGACTCTGCTTATATTTGTGATTGCGATTACGATTGCGACAGTTATTAACTTCTTCACGCGTCGTATGGGTATGGCGCTCTGGTGGTCGACACATTACAATACATCCAGATAACGGATGCAAATTCTCTGTGATTGTGATACAGCATTGTTACTACTTGTCGTTCGTGTAAGGCGTTGGTTGGCGAGATTTATGCGACGCCCGATGTGTGAGTGTGTGAGTGTGTGAGTGTGTGAGTGTGTGAGTGTGTGAGTGTGTGAGTGTATTATGGTGGCGCCGGCGACCGACGAAAACACCCATACAGCCCAGAGGAATTTGCAATTATTAAAACTAAAAATATACAAAATTAATTTAAGTTTTATCCCGTCCGTCTGGGCCCGGGGAAGAATAGGCCCAGAGTGACTCTGCTAGTCGTAAGAGGCGACGAAAGGAGACCCGTCTCGGCCCGGGGTAGAATAGGCCCAGACTGACTCTGTTAGTCGTAAGAGGCGACGAAAAGAGACCCGTCTCGGCCCGGGGTAGAATAGGCCCAGACTGACTCTGCTAATCGTAAGAGGCGACGAAAAGAGACCCTGTTCCTTCCCTCCCACTGTCCCACTGAATATTTCTCCTCCCACTTGGCCCTGCCCACCCTTGCTGGACTCCCGTATGACGACCCACGCGACGTTCAATGGATCTGATTCGGATGTGGCTTTATTATTCATCATCATCTTTCTCATCTTCATTATCACCCGCTCATCGTCTCGATTAGCCATTGTTGCAAAAATATGAGACGTTAAGCCCCATATATCAATCAACCAATCAACCCTTGCAAAATACATCTTTACATAGGTCGTTCCACAGCAACCTCGTGGATGCTGACGTCATAGATGAGAGAGGCTTGGCCAACCAAATGTACGCATTTTGAAAACGTCACCCGTTGATGGCTCCGATTCGCTCATCTATGACGGCATAGACAGATGTTATAATGAGCATAATACATTATTAAATTGTCAGTACCAGCGGTCTAGCTAGAGGTCAAGGCACCCGTTCGGTAAGTGGGAGACCTGGGTTCGACTCCCAGTCCGGGTGGGTTTTTAAATGTCTGGATTTCAAAATCAAAACCAATCTACCCACGATGAGTTTCTCAAATAAAATTGTACTTGGATAATCATATTTGTGCTAGACTATTTTTAGCTTTTCTGTTTATAAATTATTTAGGTGTCAACTTTAGCCAAGTTTCTAAAATGTGGAAATGATTTTCACATGGGAAAGAGAATACTAAACAAAGATTTCTGCAAAATATGAATGGTTATTTAATTAAACTCATATACACGTAGTTTATATTTGACTTAAAAATACAAGTCTTGAATTGTATTTGGTCTGATGCAGTCTAATGCAGTCTGATACAGAAATAAATATGAAGTGGGGGTGGAGAGTGGAGACATTATTTTAATATTCGAATAACATCGAAATAATTGTGATAAATGATAAGTGAAATTAGTTTTAATCTACCTGTTAAATATGACTTCGTTATGTTGCACCCAGCTCGCTCATAGCTGCGAATCCGCTTCGAACCTTTGTTTTCACGAAGCTATGAATAATGCGGACTGTTTATTTTCTACACGTTTGCGGAAACGAGTCAACTCTGTGTTTGGTTCAGTTGCTCCGAGTTATTTGGAAATTAGCAAACCTAGCGCAGCTTTGTGTGGTCGCTGAAGCACAGATAATAGTCAGGTACGCTCACAGCCACCGGGCGTGGGTTCGAATCCCGGGTAAGCCCTTCGCACTTCCCCTCAGCTCAGATACATCTTTAATAACTCCCTGTTTGGTTCAGTTGCTCCGAGTTATTCGGAAATTAGCAAACCTAGCGCAGTTTCGCGTGGTCGCTGAAGCACATATAATAGTCAGGTACGCTCACAGTCACCGGGCGTGGGTTCGAATCCCGGTTGAGCTCTTCGCACTTCCCTCCGATACATTACTACACATTGCTTGCTTCAAGAGGTAGTCCTTCTCACCCAGCGTGGCTAACCCCCCCCCCCCCCCCCCCCTTTACAACTTGAGTATTTTGTTATCGTAATATTTTGACTCTTCTAGCAGCCCAAATTTACCTGATATGCCCCCTTTCAGCAGACTAACGACCGGTTTCAACGGTTTCACCGAGATTAAACGTTAATCGGAGATTTTGTGTGAACAAAAGAAGCGCCTGGTAATTTTTAAATTGGTGAATTCAGACCTGCGTGTAAATATGTATTTGGATACTAGTTGGAAAAGAATCTCCGAGAAGTACGAATGATAGGATTTATTCAACTTAAGAAAACCCTTTAGTCAGGATTGCCATTGTCCAGCCAGAATCTAACCAGCGACCTCTCGAATTTAACTCTCTGTCGTTACCGTTGAGCCATGCACCTACATCGGTGACTTCTAGAAATAAAAACCGAGTATGCAAAGTCAAAATATTGCAGCAATGGAAACAATAACCGCACATCCCGGCTTGTCCGCACAAGGATGTGTTCGGCTGGAGTCGGACCACCCCGACCTGGGCCCACGCTCGGCCACAGAATGCACCGTGCGCTGCATTGATATTCAAGAGTAGCAACAAAGAACACTGCCTACTGAATGTAAAGTGCGGGAGGGCTGCGGGCCAAGACAATGACTGTGAGACAGATGAGGCTACTTATTGTCCACGAGGCGTGGTACACGGATACGCGAATTGAGATGTGTGCATGTTGAGGAATTGTTGTTATGGCTAAATTTGGTGACCGCTCCCGTTGTCTCCCTTTTCCCTTCACCTCCCCTCCCTCGTCCACGGGAAACAATAGATAATCGGAACTTGGATTGTTTTAGGCCGTAACTTGCTGCATCTTTGATTTTCAGAAAAGTTTGCTGATACGTTGGAAACAAAAGCATGTTTTTTAAAGCAGGAAGAATAAATAACAAAATATAGAATATTTGATATCAGGAAATTGTTAATGTACATGTATGAATATACCATTTCCATGTGTACAAAATACGTCCAATAGGCACAAAAAAGGGTTATTAGAAAGAATTTGTAAAAATTGTATTTTTGCGTGATGGTATTAAACAATGAATAAATATACAGTTGTTTTAAAGGATTATTATGGGCGCTGCCATCTTGAAATTTGACGCCATTGAAGTGCTGCTGAAAATTAATTCCACACTATATAGAAGGCGTCTACCATTGTATTGTTTAACCATGGTTTAACATTGTTGGTAAAAATAACACGGCCAACTACATGACACGAAATATCCTGTCACGGTCTTCTTGATCTTCTAGAGCAGCACTTTAATGGCGACAACTAAAACAACCGTATACGATATTCAGAATTGATCTAGAGGGCCGTGATTATTTCTATCTATTGCTACGTTTACAGCTACGCGTTGCGAGCGAAGCGAGGGCGCGAGCTCCAATCAGCGGCCGAGTTTCATGCAAAGAAGTTAATAGTTTCACGCAAACTCGACCACTGATTGGAGCTCGCGCCTTTGCTTCGCTCGCAACGCGTAGCTGTAAATCGACTGTAAGGCTCCTTGATAGATCAATGACAACAATGCTCAGCAATAACAATTAGTTTTCAAATGTTATGTTAAGGTGCGTTTTTCACTGTTGTATGCATTGTTGCCATTGAGGTTCTAGAGGGTCGTGATTAATTCTATCGAAGAGTCCTAGATCAATTCATGAATTTTATTACACATGGTAATCTACACATCGGGTGTTGCTGTGGCGGGTAAAGCCCGGTTTACACACCGTAATAAGGTTTAAGGTCTAAGGTTTAACAAAGTTGAATCAAGCTAGTAGCATCATGGCGTTCACATAACTTCCTAAGATTTAAGGGCTAGGACGAAAGTTGAAACTATTCCAACTTGTTAGCCCTTATCCCAAAAATTCTTAGCCCAGCCAATGAGAGACGAGCTTTTATAAATCCGGCCAATGGTAGCGATCCTAGTAAATCAGTTTGGAAAATACTTTCCTTAGAACAAAATATTAAATGTTAAACCTTAAACCTTATTCCGGTGTGTAAACCCACCATAACTGGCCAAAACAAGTGCATTTATAAACAACCACAGGTAGAAAACCGTCATGTCCATAATTTTCATACAATTTATTTCCAACTATGTGTACATTACTGTGCACATTTATGTACCCTTTATCAGGCAATGCCATCAATGTTCATACATTTAAGATGTCAAATTTTTCCCTCTAGTTCACTGGCAAAGGTCGCATGAACTCATAGTCTTGATATTCACGTGACGTTACATACATTGTTGGCGGCCATCATCCCGTACACTAAGTGATTGTTGCTGACAAACAAATGAACATAATATTGCATACCAAGAAGTAGAGGTGGTATCACCTTATCAAGTGGACATGTAGGACGGTGACTGTATTGGGTACAACTACCGGTACACCACAGCGCGACATTGTCCACGCATACAAACGTGTCTTGGTTTATTACGCGTGTTGTCGATAGGGCGAGGTAACTGGTAAGAGTTTATTGTTGCAGGTATTACAAGACTAGAAGAAATCAATGTCGTTAAATAAAGCCTGCTGATCCGTAACACAGTCGCTTTAGAAGTAAACCCACTCACAAGACGAATACATATATAGGGGTGCGTGTGAGACTTTGCGATCTCCGGTCTAGATCTAATTATAGTAAGACATGTCATAATGATGAATTAGTTGTGTTTGTTTTAATTGGAGCGTGTATAAGTTTTACCCCTTGAGTACGTCTAAAAAAGGTTTCAGTTCAGTTTTGTGATAACAGTCATTTGAACATATAATCTTAGCTATACAAATTGTCGGCATCGTGATCGTAATTGGGATCAGGATCGCAATCGTACTTTTTTCCATTACAATCATTACGACATTCCGATTTAGTGGTGAAGAGCGCCGTAAGATAGCCATAACATGTATAAGTTAACTCTTTCACGATTTCCGGACTACGATTGTGATCCCGATACCTACGATTGTGGTTTGGATAAAGACGGTTTTTTCCACAACATATTTAGCATGGAAAATTGATATTAGGAATAATTTAGTCTTTCTTTCTGTTATTTCTGTTTCCCTCGATTTATACACGTATTGACAAATCTTCTTCGAGGTCAGAAATGTAATGTGATCAAAGAAATTGTATCATACACGTAGAGCAAATTAATTGATATCAGTTGAAAAAGACAGGTATGTCTTTGCTCTTAAACTTAATATGTATGTGGTTTCTACGAATATGGTACTAATATTTATATAAATTATATATATATTAAAACTAGTAACATTTGAAATGCATATTATATTTGTATCTAGGCTCAGGTAACAAATTCACTACCCACGTAGTGAACTTTATAAAAATTAATACAAAAATGTAAAACCATCACATAGGCCTAAATTACAGATAACAAATTCACTACACACGTAGTGAATTTGTTAGGCCTAAATTACAGATAACAAATTCACTACACACGTAGTGAATTTGTTATCTGTGATTTAGGCCTATGTGATTGTTTTACATTTTTGTATTAATTTTTATAAAGTTTACGCATGTGCGTAGGATAGATATACCGTTGTAAAATACACCAAACCTTTTGATGGTCAAATTATACTAACCCCAGAGAAACAGGTTTTAGCTGCGAATTAAGTGTTCGCACAATTACGCGCATTAAGGTAATTAGAGCTACTATAGAGCGAAAAACAAATGCGTGCCCTCATGCGTTTGTTGTTTCTCACAAAACGCATCCGTAAACAAACAAAGCTGGGAGAAAAGTCTTTATTTTCACTATCTGCACAGAAATGCGCAACTATAAAAACGTACAACTCATCTAAACACTGCACAAATA
The DNA here is from genome assembly GCA_945910005.1 of Isoperla grammatica. Taxonomy (NCBI): domain Eukaryota; kingdom Metazoa; phylum Arthropoda; class Insecta; order Plecoptera; family Perlodidae; genus Isoperla; species Isoperla grammatica. Next base: position 22,246,995 of record OX246741.1, on the reverse strand, counting down.
GTGGACAAAAAATTTAACTACACAAGAGATAAAGTAAGATATCAAGAAACACGTTAATGCAAGTTCATACACCGGCGTAAGACAGTTAATATGACGTCATAAAAGTACCAACAATGTTGATAGTATCAGCGCCTATAAAGAACGTCTCCTATAGGCGGGGAAACTTAATCGGCCCTGATATAATTTACGAGCCAGAACCGAATGCGTTTTGCTTCGCGCGCAAACAGGAAATATAAAACTGGTGACAAATGAAGCCGTAAGGTTGGCGACAGTTATTAAATCAAGACTGGTTGATAATTATCCAGTATCCCCAGGGGTTCTTGTCCATAACCTCGCATGTAATTGATTGCGGTAAAAAGTATCCTTGTTTAACACGATGTGGTTGCAGCTTATTATACGATGCCACAGCTCGCTACAACTCACACTTTCTGTCGCGTGCTGCCGATAACAATACAATAATTGGTTTCTTGAGTTTTTAAACTTTTACCAGATGTACAGATAGTGTATAATAAAACAGCAATTGTCTTAAATGTTGGTTCGATACCAACGGCCATGTTCACAGGGGACAGTCCACCTACCCTGCGAGACACCCATTTCTCAGTGTTCGAATATAAATTTGATTTAAAATGGTTTAAAATTGTCACAGCGTAAAATAAATACGCCATCTTGTAGAGAATCTATTGTTTTTTTCTTATGAATGTGTATTTGATAAGTGTTGCCGCTTTTTATATGTGTTGTTACTAGACACATTTTCATGTAACTAAGAACATTTGAAAAACGAAAATATTTATGCAAAAAAAAAAGATTCATAAGAAAGAGCTAAATTCCCTAGGATATGACATATTTTGTTTTTCGTTGTGACAATTTAAAAGCATTTTGAATAGACATAGATCAGGGGATCGCATGTTAGGTCAGATAGGTGGACATACAGGCGTAATGTTTGTTTTTACAAACCAATGGGATTTAAAAGTTTAGTCGTTTATGTTTACGGGGAGAATCTATTTAATAATCAATACTTTTATAAATCGTATGACACGAAATAATAAATAATAGTTGTGGCGTGTAGAACTAAAATACACCTGATGTGAGGACCATAGCACGATATGGAAATAATATTCGATACACCACTACTTTAGTCAACATATTGTATACCAGCACACGATATTGTTCGGTATTTTGTTTTACTTTTGTATATTATGGAACGATGCATGCATAACATAATTAAATAGCAGACTGGGATTTCCATTCGAATGTGGGTCGCCTATAGAAAATGTTGCTGTATTTGTTGTATTTCTACAAGAAGGAAAAATGGGAGATGGACCAGTAATGGACACATCTGAAATGTTGCAATAATGTAAACAAACAAAGACATCAAAATCTTCATATTTAAAAAAGTACTTAGAAATTAAATTTAATTAAAAGTGATTTGAGTTTTAAAAACTTCCATGCAACGTAGTGCAATCTATTCTTATTATTCCTTTTAGACGTATAGATACAATTTACAAAAATATAACACATTTACTTGTGCTCATGAAGACATACTGAAAAACTTCGCAAAACGTTTGATCTATTTGTTGACAGCTGACGACACACTCACAAATACGTCCTATCTATTACACGACTGTTTTACATGGCCAGATAATGGAGTGGGACAGTGTATGTGTGATAGCCCTACTGAACTAGAGCGTGAAGAAATAACCCGCGTTCACGACTCATAGTATATCTACAAACCGTCGTGCAAATAGCCCGAACGTCTATAGCGGTTGTATCAATAAACGGTATTTTTTAATCGTCGCTACTGAAACCGGACTAGGTAGTCCTAATCGTATGTGGCAGCTGATGGTATCGCATGGCAGATTTACTGTTAACCTAGCTGGGATCTTTGCTCTGAGGAATCATTGAAATAGATGTGTTAATATTACATTACGATGATAGAGCAACAATTTACTTAAAACACAAATAAACACACGAACAATAACCACGGTCAAAAAATAAAACACTCACCAGTGCGTAAATTTTCGACAGCGTCCGCTGTCTTCCTCAGACGCGAGGGAACTGAGGAAGACAGCGGACGCTGTCGAAAATTTACGCACTGGTGAGTGTTTTATTTTTTGACCGTGGTTATTGTTCGTGTGTTTATTTGTGTTTTAATACTACTCCCGGTCTAATAGTCTTGGTTCTTATTCAACAATTTACTTTGTTTATTTTATATTTGTTGTGTGTTTGTGTATATTTGTTACGTGTATTCTACGTATTCTTTATATTCCCGTGACGTCACGAACATTCTTGGCGGCCATCTTCCCGTACACCAAGTCAATTGTTGTAGACAAACAAATGAGCATATTATTGCATACCAAGAACACGTAACACAGGAGTGCGTCCCATGTTTTCATTGAGCATAATCATAAAGCGTCTACCTGGATTTTGACAAGTATTGGTTTGGTTCAAACATGAGTATAGGCAACACGCGTACGATTTTTTTTGTTAAACCAAACACTTAGTTTAATAGTATCAGATACAAAAAGTATATTAATGCAAGTCCCAAGTAAAAAAGAAATTTTCAAATAGGTTTAATGTGGTCTCATTTATTGAAGTTTAAACTCGGGGATCTGAAATGCGTACAGGTGGCTGTGACGCAATGGTTCTGTAGACGTGGCGTAACAGACCAATCGCTGAGGCGGTGAGCGTACACAGAACAAAACTATGACGTCAAATCCACTCTACATGGCGCCGGCTCGTTTTTCGCGCCCTTTTATTTATCGTTACTAAACCAATTATTTTGAGGCATAGACTGATCCGTTTTTCAAAATTCAAAGACACACAATTATTAAATGAGAGACAAGGTATTTAAAAATTAAAACTCGATTAAAATTTTCATACGCGTGTTCCCTATTGTACGTTATGACATATATACGCAAAGTATAATGTAGTCATTAGTCAAGTAAAGAACATAAAGCACTGGAAATAAATACAAACAAGTACCTGTTCATGAAGAAAATATATATCTAGCAAAAAAGTTATCAAAATCACAAACAAAAGCATTCAGATTTGGAACCATTTCCAAAGTTTGGCATTTAATTAAACAAAAAGTAATAGCATGATTTTATCAAAACCATAGACACGATACCTAACGAACAAATTGCATATATTATAAACTTGGTTATACCTTGTAAAGAAAGTTTTTTAGAGCGTTTCCGTAAAACTAGCCATACAACTCGTTGGTTGTACACCTTTATTATAAGAACCCTATTTCTAGAAACGAAGCCACCTAAATAACGCAAACAGTATCGTATGTCTACAGCAAGACAAACTATTATTACCTCTTCGAATACTTTAGCCCGTATTAAGCGTCAACACAGGAGGGACAAGATAAAGTACGCTAGTGTAATATTAGGTTCGAGTTTTTACAGCAGCTAGTTTCACCCACGTCATTCATGTCTTGTGGTTAGATAGATAGGGCTGACTGCTGAGCGTGCTAGTTTATATAGGACATGAGACATTAAGATACGTAGGTTAGCAGAGCAATTGTGTACCTATTTCGAAAACCAGTGGCTAGTGATCGTAAACTTGAGCAGATAACGTTGCAGAGTCAAAAAAGAATATGTGGACAACTGGATTGAGATGTTTAGTAGCCTACTTTATTATGCAGTTCTACAAACTAAAGGGACAGGCGACCATATATCGCTAAATACAGGTGTATATATATCCCCATTATCAACACTAATATAACCACGTCCATATAATATAGAAGTCAATCTCAATTATAAAATACATAATAAACTAATAGCTATGCAGGAATACTAAAGAATATAATTAAAGCGCAAGTGTAAGGGAAACATGGGAGAGATAGTGAAGATTTAAATACTCTTCCAGGATACGCGCCGGGATTCAACAGGCAAGAGTGGAGAAATACTTCAAACCATCGATAACATAGAACAGTAAATAAGAGTCTTAAAACGTGATATCTCGTTAATCAGACTTCATATTTCTAATCTAGAGTATTTTACTTGATTAACAAATCTAATTACGATAAAATGTTAGTCAAATTACAGGATTTTAATCTATCACAAGTTTCATTCAAATTATAATGAGTTTGAAATAAATTGGTGTGAAATGTATATGATTAAGTACAGAAAAAGTATGAATCATCATATAGACACGCGTTTTATTTGGTATGATGTATAAGTATGTGGTGACGACTGACGAGTAATTATATTACTGTCACTAGAACAAATCAGTCTTCGGTCATTGTATATCCAATCCAATTCCAATGTATAGTATCCGATTGGATACACAATGCTTCAGTGATGTTGTTGTCGTTGTCGTTGACAAACCTTGCAAGACAGCATCTACTTGCTCCGTCAGCTCAGAAGCTCAGAAGCTCAGGACAAGGACACTTTAAAACAAGTATTCCTTACAAACGTGAACTGATTAAGAAAAGTCTCTTTCATCACTTGAATGGTAGATTTGTTTATCACAACCTTACGAAATAATACGATTTTAAAATAAACAGTACTGAAAAGAATAAGAGTTACACAAATGGTTGCAACAAACAAATTGATAGATTTGTTTACCACTTTCTCAAACACTGATGCATAATTCTTTACCATAAACTTATTGAAGCACAACCAAACGTTTTCGTTGCTGTGTTCTCACGAGGCGTAAATATAATCCTGATAAAAACACAACTTTCGAAGTGTTTCCGTGGAAGGTGAGAATAATATAAGAAACTCTCGCTATAACACAATCTTATTTCCCCTGTCGAAGGAAGAAAACTGCAATCCTGTATCAGAACGCACAGCAACTATTTAGTATATTGTCCCTTTAAATCGCTATTCACGTTCTTTATATATGTCTGCATTAAGTGTCCATTCGATGGTCTAGATAGAGTAATGCTTTTTGTTTAACATAATACGTTTCAAGACAGAGTACATTTCTAAAGCACCCCTGCGCGTTGCATTATGGGTGCGATGTGCGGACATTGCCTCATCTACAATATTGGTATCACGTGTCACGTATTGGCTGCTTTAGACTGACCGTAAGTCATTTAGCTATACGAACTGTCTTCTCAACACTCCTTGTACTCATTCCTGCTTCTTTCTATACATTCTAATGTACTAATATCATAATATAACTTACGCCCGAAATTTAAGAAAAAAACATTAAACCGTTTCCCTGACTGATGACCGCCTGCGTTGATCTGGTGGAAGAAACTAGGTTACAAAACGTCGTGTACTATAGAATACACATCCCCCCCCCCCCCCCCTCCACCGTCTTTAACTTTGTACTGCGTAAGTAGTCCCGTATCCCTGTCGCATTGAGTTAGAAAGTCTAAAACATAACTTCAATGTTTATTCGCGCAATTGTAAATTATATGACTTTTATATAGAACAAAAGACAATTTTCTTCTTTTTACGAGATTTCCACTAGAAGAAAGTCATCACAAAGTTTAGAAATACAACTCTCTTGGCACCATGTAAATGTAATGCAACCATTACCAATGTGTTTGCAGATAACTTGGCAAAGTATTTTAGCACTATATAGCAGAAATGCGATTCCGTCTAGCACTCGCGTATTGTAAGCAAACACTTGACAATCGCTTGTTGTAAGTAAGAAGTGAGAGATTAGTATGACAGGGTGTTTCAAGTCGTAAAGCCCATTTAGCATCTAGTTAAGATAGCACTGGTTTTCTCGCTATAGTGTGGCGACATATATGTTGCACTTCTACCAACCTATAAAGGTAAATTCATGAATGTTTATTTATGATTATGCAAAGAGGTTATCCAGAAGCCGTCGTGTAACAACCAAGTGCTTTGGCTGGGGATCGATTCGAACCCGTTGGGGCTTTTATGGAAGTACTCTAATTAATTTTTATTTATAGTAACAGAGCAACAAAACTGATGTGTGACAATAAGTCTTCACTGCATAAAACCTAAACCCAGTTGTATTACATATAGCTTCTTCGAATTAGTCACTTTTTTTCAATGATTCCCTGACACGAAGTACCCACGTTACATTTTCCAATATTCCAGGAACTGTGTAACTTACTTTGAAAAGTTACATTTTATGTAAATGACTCAGAAAAAAGTATATAACGGAGGGGTATTTAGTTTTTATTGAAAAACAAATTTATGTTAGCTTGTCTTTACTTATTTCAAAAAGCTGTATCATTTTTAGTGCTCACAACATTATTATGGGTTCTAAAGATGAGAAACTGCAACGGAAAGCGTACCTATCAAACCCGACTGCGTAATGCAACGGTCTTCAACTTTTTCATGTGTCTCAATTGTTTAACTCCTGCAAATATTTCCATCCCAACACAAGTAACCACCCCTCCAGCATTTTAGATCAAGGATTACTTTTTCAAATCCGTATGGTACACAAAACATCTTTGAACTTGCCTCCGTAAAAAGAACAAGTATTATTCTGCGCTTTTAAATATGGGATTTAAAAATAATTGTGTTGTCCCAAATTACTACCGCTATTAAAACCGCTGGCGTAATGCATGACGTCAGACGAGCAAGTACATCCAACATCTTGTACTGGTATGTTATACGACATAGTAAACTGTGCCGCACATCTCAAGAGAGAACCCACTGCAGTTTGCTTAAAGTCTCCTCAAACAACTACTTTGCATTATTAGCTGAAAGTATATAGACTCCGCTGCATCCACTTATATACCATGGTAATCAATTCAGCCTCCTTAGCTCTGCCAATATAATTACCGCGTGTGTTGTTTACATTCCTAGTCCGGTTGCTCTGATGCCCGTTATTAGCGCTAGTGGTCTAATATAGACGTTCTTCTTGATTACAAAGTGCACTTCACTTCACTTCATGTCCTGTGTATGTCTAGACACCCAACATGGCGCGGCCTTAGCTGCACAACATAGAGTAAACAAGGTCACACGCTCCGTAGATACACTGAACAATTAGGAAGCGATTCAATGAGATCTGAGAAGTGTAGCCCCGTGGGGTCGTTATGACAAAGCTTGAATGAAAGACTGCCAAGTTTATCCACCCCCCTTCCACCACCCCTCACACCCCTACTGATTAGCTTGTTAGCGCGTTTGCGGCACGCTAAATATTTAGTCCTGGACTAAGACCCGGTGTATTATTAACTTTGGGTAAGAAGTAAACTACTAACTACCTACTTGTCACCATTGCAACCATGATCCTATTGGTTGTTGCGATGATGATAACTAGTTAGTAGCCTACTAAATATTTAGCAGTCTTAATACCAGGCCTAACTTGTTTTCTCTGAGGAAACCACCAATCAGAAGCGTATAGTTTCTACGGAGAAAACCAGATGTTATATAATACCGGACTAAATATTTAGGGGGTTGCCATAATACCGGGCCTTAGTCTATTGACTATTATTCGCTGCCCTCAAACA
>OX246741.1:22180747-22236902 GCA_945910005.1 Isoperla grammatica | reverse complement strand
AATAGTATAGGGTGTCCCAAAAAATAAAATTCGTTCAGGTATCGGTCTTATATTACTACAAGGTTGAAATTAAGATATCGTAATAAATATGTAGATGCAGTTAATTCACACCACTAAATAATGGTAAACGGGTGTCCCAAAATACATGATACGTAGGAATACGGTGCCGGCCTAATATTACTATAAGGTTAAAATTAAGATATCGTTATTAATACGGAATACGGACACACACTTTATTCACATCACCTAATAATGGAATAGGGTGTCCCAAAATAGAAGCTTCGTAGTATTCAGGTTATTATGAACTATTAAGCCTTTTGAACCACCCTGTACCCTTATCAGGTTATAATGAAATTAATAAATGTTTTTATAAACGTCTTGTTTATTGTTCAGCTTACAGCCCATAACTAGTTAACCTTTTGGACCCTTCTGTTCTTATCAGGTGATGGTGAGTTCAATGTTTGTTTTATTAACATACTTCTTTAATATCAACACTGTAGTATTATTGGGCTAGCACCCTATTACTATTTGACCTTTTGAACCACCATGTACCCTTATCAGGTGATAATGAGTTAAGTGTTTGTTTTTATTAACATACTTCTTAAATATCAACATTGTAATATTATTGGGCTAGCACCCTATTACTATTTGACCTTTTAAACCACCCTGTACTCTTATCAGGTGATAATGAGTTAAATGTTTGTTTTTATTAACATACTTCTTTAATATCAACACTGTAGTATTATGGGGCTAGCACCTTATTACTATTGACCTTTTGAACCACCCTGTAACCTTATCAGGTGATAATAAGGTAAATGTATTTATTGTTCAACACTGTAGTATTATTGGGCTAGCACCCTATTACTATTTGACGTTTTGAACCATTCTGTACCCTTATCAGGTGACAATGAGTTTATTGATTGTTTTTATTAACATCCTTCTTTAATGTCAACACTGTAGTATTATGGGGCTAGCACCCTATTACTATTTGGCCTTTGAACCATCCTGTACCCTTATCAGGTGATTATAAGTTCAATGTTTGTTTTATTAACATACTTCTTTAATATCAACACTGTAGTATTATTGGGCTAGCACCCTATTACTATTTGACCTTTTGAACCACCATGTACCCTTATCAGGTGATAATGAGTTAAGTGTTTGTTTTTATTAACATACTTCTTAAATATCAACATTGGAATATTATTGGGCTAGCACCCTATTACTATTTGACCTTTTAAACCACCCTGTACTCTTATCAGGTGATAATGAGTTAAATGTTTTTTTTTTCACATACTTCTTTAATATCCACACTGTAGTATTATGGGGCTAGCACCCTATTACTATTTGGCCTTTGAACCACCCTGTACCTTATCAGGTGATAATAAGTTGAATGTATTTATTGTTCAACACTGTAGTATTATTGGGCTCGCACCCTATTACTATTTGACCTTTTGAACCACCCTGTACCTTATCATGTGATAATGAGTTTAATGATTGTTTTTATTAACATACTTCTTTAATATCCACACTGTAGTATTATTGGGCTAGTACTCTATTACTATTTGGCCTTTGAACCACCCTGTACCTTATCAGGTGATAATTAGTTGAATGTATTTATTGTTCAACACTGTAGTATTATTGGGCTAGCAGCCTAGCACCCTATTATACTATTTGACCTTTTGAACCACCCTGTACCTTATCAGGTGATGATGAGTTTAATGATTGTTTTTATTAACATACTTCTTTAGTATCCACACTGTAGTATTATGGGGCTAGCACCCTATTACTATTTGACCTTTTGAACCACCCTGTACCTTATCAGGTGGAAATGAGTTAAATGATTGTTTTTATTAACATACTTCTTTAATGTCAACACTGTAGTATTATTGGGCTAGCACCCTATTACTATTTGACGTTTTGAACCATTCTGTACCCTTATCAGGTGACAATGAGTTTATTGATTGTTTTTATTAACATACTTCTTTAATGTCAACACTGTAGTATTATTGGGCTAGCACCCTATTACTATTTGACGTTTTGAACCATTCTGTACCCTTATCAGGTGACAATGAGTGGCTAGCATACTATTACTATTTGGCCTTTGAACCACCCTGTACCTTATCAGGTGACAATGAGTTTAATGATTGTTTTAATTAACATCCTTCTTTAATGTCAACACTGTAGTATTATGGGGCTAGCACCCTATTACTATTTGGCCTTTGAACTACCCTGTACCTTATCAGGTGATAATTAGTTGAATGTATTTATTGTTCAACACTGTAGTATTATTGGGCTAGCACCCTATTACTATTTGACGTTTTGAACCATTCTGTACCCTTATCAGGTGACAATGAGTTTAATGATTGTTTTTATTAACATCCTTCTTTAATGTCAACACTGTAGTATTATGGGGCTAGCACCCTATTACTATTTGGCCTTTGAACCATCCTGTACCCTTATCAGGTGATTATAAGTTCAATGTTTGTTTTATTAACATACTTCTTTAATATCAACACTGTAGTATTATTGGGCTAGCGCCCTATTACTATTTGACCTTTTGAACCACCATGTACCCTTATCAGGTGATAATGAGTTAAGTGTTTGTTTTTATTAACATACTTCTTAAATATCAACATTGTAATATTATTGGGCTAGCACCCTATTACTATTTGACCTTTTAAACCACCCTGTACTCTTATCAGGTGATAATGAGTTAAATGTTTTTTTTTTTTCACATACTTCTTTAATATCCACACTGTAGTATTATGGGGCTAGCACCCTATTACTATTTGGCCTTTGAACCACCCTGTACCTTATCAGGTGATAATTAGTTGAATGTATTTATTGTTCAACACTGTAGTATTATTGGGCTCGCACCCTATTACTATTTGACCTTTTGAACCACCCTGTACCTTATCATGTGATAATGAGTTTAATGATTGTTTTTATTAACATACTTCTTTAATATCCACACTGTAGTATTATTGGGCTAGCACTCTATTACTATTTGGCCTTTGAACCACCCTGTACCTTATCAGGTGATAATTAGTTGAATGTATTTATTGTTCAACACTGTAGTATTATTGGGCTAGCAGCCTAGCACCCTATTATACTATTTGACCTTTTGAACCACCCTGTACCTTATCAGGTGATGATGAGTTTAATGATTGTTTTTATTAACATACTTCTTTAGTATCCACACTGTAGTATTATGGGGCTAGCACCCTATTACTATTTGACCTTTTGAACCACCCTGTACCTTATCAGGTGGAAATGAGTTAAATGATTGTTTTTATTAACATACTTCTTTAATGTCAACACTGTAGTATTATTGGGCTAGCACCCTATTACTATTTGACGTTTTGAACCATTCTGTACCCTTATCAGGTGACAATGAGTTTAATGATTGTTTTTATTAACATCCTTCTTTAATGTCAACACTGTAGTATTATGGGGCTAGCACCCTATTACTATTTGGCCTTTGAACTACCCTGTACCTTATCAGGTGATAATTAGTTGAATGTATTTATTGTTCAACACTGTAGTATTATTGGGCTAGCAGCCTAGCACCCTATTATACTATTTGACCTTTTGAACCACCCTGTACCTTATCAGGTGATGATGAGTTTAATGATTGTTTTTATTAACATACTTCTTTAGTATCCACACTGTAGTATTATGGGGCTAGCACCCTATTACTATTTGACCTTTTGAACCACCCTGTACCTTATCAGGTGGAAATGAGTTAAATGATTGTTTTTATTAACATACTTCTTTAATGTCAACACTGTAGTATTATGGGGCTAGCATCCTATTACTATTTGGCCTTTTGAACCACCATGTACCTTATCAGGTGATAATGAGTTAAATGATTGTTTTTTTTTAACATACTTCTTTAATGTCAACACTGTAGTATTATGGGGCTAGCACCCTATTACTATTTGGCCTTTGAACCATCCTGTACCCTTGGCAGGTGATAATGAGTCTAATGATTGTTTTTATTAACATACTTCTTTAATATCCACACTTTAGTATTATGGGGCTAGCACCCTATTACTATTTGGCCTTTGAACCACCCTGTACCTTATCAGGTGATAATTAGTTGAATGTATTTATTGTTTAACACTGTAGTATTATTGGGCTAGCACCCTATTACTATTTGACCTTTTGAACCACCCTGTACCTTATCATGTGATAATGAGTTTAATGATTGTTTTTATTAACATACTTCTTTAATATCCACACTGTAGTATTATTGGGCTAGCACTCTATTACTATTTGGCCTTTGAACCACCCTGTACCTTATCAGGTGATAATTAGTTGAATGTATTTATTGTTCAACAATGTAGTATTATTGGGCTAACACCCTATTACTATTTGACCTTTTGAACCACCCTGTACCTTATCAGGTGATGATGAGTTTAATGATTGTTTTTATTAACATACTTCTTTAATATCCTCACTGTAGTATTATGGGGCTAGCACCCTATTACTATTTGACCTTTTAAACCACCCTGTACCTTATCAGGTGGTAATGAGTTAAATGATTGTTTTTATTAACATACTTTTTAAATGTCAAGAGTGTAGTATTATGGGGCTAGCATCCTATTACTATTTGGCCTTTTGAACCACCCTGTACCTTATCAGGTGATAATGAGTTAAATGATTGTTTTTATTAACATACTTCTTTAATGTCAACACTGTAGTATTATGGGGCTAGCATTCTATTACTATTTGGCCTTTTGAACCACCCTGTACCTTATCAGGTGATAATGAGTTAAATGATTGTTTTTATTAACATACTTCTTTAATATCCACACTGTAGTATTATGGGGCTAGCATCCTATTACTATTATGCTACCTTACACTTTGGACCACCCTATACTATTACTAAGTGTAGTAATAATATTTCTTTGTTGATCTGTATAATGTTAAAATATAGGTAAAATTATTCCGGTGCTGGTAATATGGTTACAGCAGTTGACTGGAACCGGTTTACTCTTTTGTAAACGTTTGCTGGTCCTGTATTACTAAAGGGTAAAGCTGAGCCTTGGTAAAGATATTCCATGACACCGGTCCGCTCGACTGACAGTATCAAGTAATTCAAGGACACTCCAAGGTCGCCGCACAGATGCTATCACACTCATAATCCTCCGACTTACGCATTAAAACCAGCACCGAAAACAAGGTTTCGTTCGTGTGTGTTTATGTTGTTGTAATCGACCGCGAAGTCGCCTCCTTTCTATTTCGTGATTTCTAGATTGAAATGAAAATATGTGTCTCCGAGTGTTTTGTCATGGTAAATAGGGATCATTCCAACCCGTTGGACTCTTGAAATGTGACCTCGTGTCCCCGTTGTCTCCGTGTGTCTCATCAGATCATCGTCACCCCCCCCCCCCCCTCAGCCCTCTTCGGGTCCCACCGCTTTGAGGGGAAACAACACTCGAAAAGCGTCTCCAAACACCTTGTCATTCCCACGATCAGGTGAACGTAAGACATGTCTTTACTGAGCTATTTGGATCACCATCTGGTGGTACGTTACTATCGCCTAGTATCTTGTAATTAGCACACTTTTTATAGTTATTTTTGAAAATACATTTTAATTTAACACTAAACTATGCAATTTTATCTACTTTAATATTTTACACTAAATATTATACCACTTAAATAATTATTAAGCACTTGTATAATTACACTAAACTGTGCAATTTAATCCACTTTATAGTTGTTATTTCCTGTGGCCATGCCCGACGCGACTAATGTAAGTGGTTCGGAATTATGAGCGAGCTTCACTATAGTAATTATAATATTTCCAACATTTCCTTACGTGAACTAATATTTTTGTCTTGTTTGTGGGACGCATATGTGAACGTTTTCAGATGACAAAGTGGCTGCTTTATGGTATTTATATATTTGGGGAAGAAATTGAAATCGAATCTACAACACAGTCAGAAGAAACGTTTTATATCAGGAATTCCCGTATCGGGAATCGAACTGGGGACCTCCCGGATTAGAATCTCGCCTCATAACGCTGAGCCACCTCTATTGGTGTTTGATGAAAAGTGATTGATAAGTTATCTGCAGCTGTTGACCATCTGTGACTAAGGACTATTCATCAAACCTCACGAAGAGGATCCGGCAAAATATCAAATCTGTCCTAGAGCGATTTAAAAATAGTATATTATAATAACCATCGAATATTTCTCGTTTTGTAAAACAAGTAACACAAATCAAAATGCCACACTGTCACGTGGTTCACCTGACAGTAGTGTTGGCCAGGTGACAACTGTGAGCCATGACGTCATGTGTGTTCCCAGGCCGGCCGAGATATCCATCAGCTATCAAGAAGGCCGTGAGATTGTCAGTGTGCAGTGTCCCTCCAGATGGCCGTGCATGGACACGATGAGAGAATAGCAACAAGTGAACTATGCGCGTTGTGAATAGACAAACGAGCGCTGTGGTACATTTCTGAGCTACCTTGCCAGATACTTTAGCATTGGGGTGCGGGGATGCATTGCAAGTGAGCTGTTGTCTTTCACACGTTATACTCTTTGGTCATTCACTCACGTAGCCATTTTTACATACTTGTTGTAAAGCAGGTACTTGCAGGTACTTACAGGTACTTGCAGGGAGTTGCAGGGACTTGCAGGTACTTGCAGGGATATGCAGGTACTTGCAGGTACTTGCATGTACTTGCAGGTACTTGCAAGGACTTGCAGGTACTTGCATATACTTGCAGGGGCTTGCAGGGACTTGCAGGGATATGCAGGTACTTGCAGGGACTTGCAGGTACTTGAGGGTGACGTCACAAACTGGAACTAGTGGAAGTCTCCATGGTTACAACTTGTTCTCTCACATATCAGGAACGTTTTATATTGTTGATAACCTGTGGCTTGTGCAGTGTTATTATTTCGTAGGTTGGAATTCATAGTCGGCCCCTACACCTAGGGGCGCCCATTGTTACTAAGGTAACAGTTGTTTCCATGTTATTTCCCATAAACAAAACAAATCCATAGCAACAATGGGTGCCCCTAGGTGTAGGGGCCGACTATGAATTCCAACCTTAGACTGACTGTTATATAAAAACGTTTCATCGTATAACATTGTCAGCTCGACCACAAGGATTGTTTTCCTTAAGCGAGCTGAATTTTTCAGTTGTTTTCTTGTACATTTACATATTTTGTTCGTATTTTCATTAATATTATTATTTTTTGTCTTTGGTGGAGGATGTCTTCATTTGTAAGGTATATGAGAATAAAATGAATATAAAAATGAAAATGGAATTGAATTAAATTGTATGTAGTAGTATATTTGTGCTCCTGTGTAAGTAAGTTTTATACTGAATACTAAAGTTGTTCCTTGGCCATGCACCAGTTCTCACCTGTCTAGTGGAAGTTGCTCTGGTGACGCGTTAGTTCCAATCAACATTTCACAGCGACGAAACAAGCTTTGTCCACAACTCGGACGCATTGTACTCGAGCTCAGAATCATTCATATGTGTTTTGATTGTGATCAAGACGAACTTTCATCCACGAAAATGTTAACGTTCGTGTCCTGTCATTATTTCCTAATCACTCTTCCGATCTATTTCACAACACCGCGTGTAAAATAAATATTCAAATGTCTTGAGTGAGTCGAGCTCAACAGCTCTACTCAACGGTGGATGGAATGCGAGAAATGCATTATTACCAACTAAGCCGCATTACAGAGAGTTTCTTGTGTCTCGCGTTGATATTTGGGGGTTTGTGGAGGTGGAGTCGAGGCTTGCAAAGGATTAAACACTCTCCCAGATGTGAGAGCTACAAGACGTCTTCATCCTGCTTGACGAATGGTAAAATAGAAGCAATAACGACCTTAGCAGAGAAATCTTTTGTCGGACCAAAGTCAAGGCGACGTACTTTGAAGAGCTGAAGGCGATGATATATGAGACCCACAGTCATTCGTTGAGAACGAATTAGTTTTAAAGGTGTGGACCAAAACACAGTGGGCAAGAAATGTCAAATGAAAATATTTTCATTTTCTAATGGATTCGTCATTCTTTAGTTTGTTGTGAGAATTGAATGTCAGCGACTATGTCAGTGGGAAATTCTTTGTGGACCCCCCACAACCTGCAAGATATTGGATGTAGGTATTTCAAAAGACTGAACAGGTTACTGACCTACAATGAAGAAATGCGAAATGGACGCGACATCCTAAATTTTGGAAACTAAATTCTGAAGAACCCAAGTAGGGCAAGGGTGAATGAACTTAACTAAAATGTTTTCCCCGTCTACAGTCAAGAAGAATTAAGTACAAAACAGTCGTTGAATACACCTACAGACAGCAAAATTAAAATGCACCAGTCTTAAGCCACACTCAGACAGAATCATGAGCCGCAATTAAAAGTACGCGTAGGCTTTCGTGCAGCAATGAATTAATTGAACGCAGCACAATGCTCTTAGAGCTGTATAATGTATAATTCACAGGTATGATCATATTATACGAAATACTGTGCGGTAGTTTGTTCACAAAACAGTATCACAGCTTCCTGCATTACAATGAGTCACACGTCTGTATCCATAGTCATCGATGGATGAATGTGTTGCTGTGGTTGTATTGTAAGCCAAGGTCTAGTTACAAGGTTGTTTTACATTTGTAAGTTTACAGTAAATTAATACATGCAACTGTACAAGTTTGCATTGCAGCTAGCGCAGTGTTTTGTAATTGTGTTCGTTTTAATTAGAAGAACGATAATGATAATAATAAATAATAACATGTTATTCGCACAGCAGTTCCCATAGTACAATAAAAGCAACAGTACAGATCCAGTTACTTGTTTTAAAGGCAACATTATTCTTATTGGTTGGTGGGATGAAAGAATTTAATGATAGTAGGTAGGTAATCATTTCAAATAAAAAGCTTTTACTAAGTTATTAATTTCAATTGAATAAATACCTCTGAGTTATAAGGGAAAAATAATGATTTAACTATTTACAAATATATTGTTTCCTTGCCTAGATTATTGCAACTTTTACTGCTCCTAGTTCTTCTCATTAAAAAACAAAAAGAGAGAGAGAGAGAGAGAGAGAGAGAGAGAGAGAGAGAGAGGGGTCAAAGGTATCTCGTGGCCTAATGCTATCGCGTGCAGCTCGAAACAATCGTATAACAAATGCCTCTGTCTGCACACAGAGCGCGGAAGTACTGGAGTCAAGTGCACAACACAAGTACACACATTTACTGGCACGCCAATTATCAATTGGTTCCCTCACTCAGTCACTCAACTCAACCTTTAGACGCGGTCATACCGCTTTACTTGAACGACGAAGTGTTGAAATAATAATAATAATAATTTCTCGTTGAAAACCTGCCCAGGGACAATTGCATGTCCCTCTTCAGAACTAGGTATTGCGGTAATTGGAATAGTTTGGATGGAATGGAATGTCCTAGGGCTGCTAGTACGACTCAATCCTAGCATTAGTCTTATCACTGAGGAAAACCTCAGAAGAAACCTTCAGTCAGGATTGCCGGTGGCGGGTATCGAACCAGCGACCTCCCAAATTACAACCCGGTGTGTTAGCACTGCCTACTCTATCGGTAGTGTTGGAAGTAGACTGTGGAACCGTGGAGTGTAACATAGCTTGACTGACGTGACAACAACTGCACATACTGCACAATGATGGTGCCAAAATCAGAAATATATGGATGACGTCTGCCTTCAATGTTTTGTATTGACCATTATTAATGCATATTATATTTATGTAGCGTGGTACTCTTCAGTAAACGATGTATGTATGTATGTAATCGGTGACTTTCGAGCAGTCATATCAACGAGGCAATCATGAAAATCAGTTCTTGTTACTGAGTGGGAATAAATACGAATTCATTTATTCGACAACTTCATTCGGTAAGTTTTTGGTTTTATTCTCCAGTTCTATCCTGTGCAGAACACATCTGCAGTGTATTGGATACTCAAGCCCACCTGCAAAACATACACACGTTTCTCGGCCACGCAGGTATATAAAAGTGGAAACCACACAATGATTTCAAGAATGTCTATTCTCGAGAGAGAAATATGTTTTCTTATGATCGTCCATTCAACGAATAAGTCGTGTTATCTTTGCAAAAGTCGGGTGGCCTCGCTGTTCGGCTGTGACTGACGTCCGACATTCACCCCCCACTTGTCAACGCACCCGCCCCCCGCGCGCCCCGCCAGAGAATACCTTGGATTATTTACTACCAGCGAGATTGGTTCTTTTCACAAATTTTGAACAGTTATTATACGTCATAGAAATCTCTGTATGAGAACTCTGGGGATATTTGAACGCGGTTTATGCCAGAAATAATATTCGCGGATGTAAAAAGTCTGTCAAGGGAATGGAAAGCGCGGCGGTACTGCGGGAAATAAGAGGAAGGATGTGAAAAGAGGGTAAGAAGTCAAGAGGAGGTATATTGGATTTACGAGATTGGAGTGATTCTGAGGACAGAAATTATGAACGCCAGGTGAACTTGGGTGAAGTAGGGCAAGAGTGGAAGAAAGGGTTGTTTGTTTGGGCACAACCGACCCCCTGGCGGAGGCTCGTCAAACTGGCGGACCTGCGCGCTCCTAGAGGACGTTTACTGACCTTGCCAACCACTTGTGTGATCAAATACTGTAATATACAACCTATCGGTATTTGGTGTGATTATCTTTACACAGCGAAACATAATTGATTAGTAGTGTTTCAAAACTTAGCGCTGTCTAGCGCAAAAATGATGTTCTATTTTTGTACCAAGACTACCTTACACGTGTTTTCGTCACAGGCGAGGCACTCGTAGCCCACCAGCGAACCGCCCGAGACAACCCCGCGCAAATACCGATCGCTGATTGGCTACGAACGAGTGCCTCGCTTGTGACGAACGCATGTGTAAGATAGTCTTGGGACAACTATAACTATATAATAATACGCACTGCTAGCGCTGATTCAACAAACAGGCCTACGCTAACTTTGTTAAATGGATTCAGTGCCCTTAGAATAGATTGTCATGAACATCACTTGTGCTAAGTTTTGGCGGGAATGTTGGACTTTGAGAAGTACAGATTGAATGAGTGTATTTTGTGGGTGGTTAAAGAGACCCATTGCGTGAGATTAATTTAGTTACTTCCAAATAATTAATTTTCTTTAACTTATTGATTTTATATTTGTTTGTATGCCTAGGGCCTGAGTAGGGAATTGAAAACCATGTGATCGTGTTTTGTTTCAGACAAACATTGGATATGCAGAAATAAAAGTAAGATTTTGGACAGTTTTTGGGCAACTCCATTGTTGAATGGAGTTGCCTAGCAACAGATTGTTTGTCTGCAAAAACGTATCTGTGATGTCATAATGTCCTAAATCGTACATGTAGACTTTTGGTTGCTTATGGTGGCCATTTATAAACACTTACAGCTGCTGTTATAACAAAAGTGTTCCTCAGCCCTGGAGTATTCGAAAACCATTATTGTCTTGTTTGTTACACGTGTAAAGGTTGTAAGACCCAGGTCAATTATTGGTGGCATATAACCACAACCTACACTCACACCCCCACGGGCTCCTTTCATATTTCTAAAAGAAATTGAATTGGAAGTAGGCAGAACAAGAAGGCAGTGGTTCTATTCAGCGTATCAGATAAGCGCTCTGAGATCACAAAGCGACCAAAGTGCTGGAAAGGGTTAATCGCGGACAAAAGACTTTGTGGATTGATCTCGACAACGATATGATATTGTGCTCGCATTGCATCAGATAATATGTTGGTTGGGCCTTCTTTTCTAAGGGGGCCCCGTCGCCTCTTTACTCAGGCAAAACAAGCCGTGAGCAAACACGCAGCGCGTTCCAGATTTGTTTGACGGAGTTTTGAACATATTTTAGAACTCTACGCATGCCCATATATTTTTCGAATTGGAGTTAGTTTTTAGTTTTTACAAATTCTACGCATGGTTTTATATAAACATTTTTGTCTCGTGTTTTTTTTTTTTTTTTTTTTTTTTACATAATAGTGTTATTTTTTTTACGACCTCGCAGACATATTTTACAAATTCTACGCATGCCCATATATTTTTGTGTATTTGTTATGTGTGCTCGTTTGCTCTTTTTACGGTCGTGCGGGCATATTTTATTGTTGTACGCTTGTCCTGTGTAGCATTGCATAAAAGATGAGGTTTAATAGTAGCTGCTTGGAATTGTAAAATAATATTGGAGACGTGTAATAGAGTCATTTCTCTTGGCACAATGATGAAGATATGTGGCAGGAGTGTCTGTCCATCATACAAAACTTAAACTAAATTTAAAATACAACACAACAGTGAAGACGTGTTTCTTGTGATAAGTCCGAGTGAGCCCATGCTATACTTGAGGTCCCCTTGGGCTTTGAACATAGCAGTTTTTTATTATTGGCGGCCAATTAAATGACAAAAACAACAATAGTGATATCAATGTGCTTGCTTGGACACTAGGTTGTAGTCAAATAGATTGTTATCATTGTTATCATAATACTATGAATTACGGTTCATGCAGCGAACGACCAGTGAGAGCGCCAACATTGAACATGCAGCTTCAAACAGAAATTGTTTATTAGTATATCATATATGTATTCTATTATAGGCTACTGCAGGTATCCTCTATAAGTGTGAGGAGCCCTGTTCAGCCTCATATTGTAGGCTACTGCAGGGATCCTCTATAAGTGAGGAGCCCTCTTCAATCTTATATTGTTTACATACATAAATTACAAGTCATATTCGTTAATAAAGCAAAAATACTTGTCTTTGCCTACCTAAATATATTAAATCTCGGCAGCATTTACAATTTTAGGGGAAACAAACACAAATTTGAAACGTATCTTATCAAAATTAACGAAATAACTCTTAAAATTACTGTCTTCTCCCCGAGGGTTCAATAAATGGTTGTGAATCTAACTCATATTTATACACGCTGCTTCGTTGATGTCACAACAGCAATGACATATATTCATCATGGCGGCTGCCACTTGAATCGGTCGCGCCTTCCGCCACGTCACATTAACAAATCTCACTTCTAGATGTGAACTCGCGTGAAGAATCTTTGTGACCGCATTCATTTCATTTCAAGAAGTTGATGATTCTCCGCATGACAATGTCGCCCTATTTCCTGCCCCACAACCAACAGCTGCGCGGAGACCCCGATAACATTTTCGAAAATGAAAATGTCCGGCCAAGCGAGAAGGGGAGGCCAACCAAAGCAAAGCACAGCACACGCCGATGTGTCAAATGTCAATCATCCAATTAGTACGGTAGGAACCTCAAAAAGTCATCTCTGAAAGTAACAATCGGTGGATTGTGTTGGCTGTGTTTTGTTAACCCTTCGTCTGCGGACAAATAAAGATGAATGTGAGATGGGTGGGAGGGAGAGACACAAAGAGATAGATTCAGCCGCAGCAGGGAGTCGTATATACGCCTCATAATACAATACATGTAGCGGTGTACGGAAGTAACACGCTACATGTACGAGGAGAGAACATGTTGGGCAGCGCTGTACTCATGTAGTTTAGATTCACGTAATTTACGTATAATTCATCTTGGAATACGCTTCTTACAAGCCAGCAGGACACCAAATCACAAATAAAACAAATGAATCAAACTTGTGGACAAAACAACAAAATAACGTTGCTGACATATAAGAGAAAATG
The DNA here is from genome assembly GCA_945910005.1 of Isoperla grammatica. NCBI lineage: Eukaryota > Metazoa > Arthropoda > Insecta > Plecoptera > Perlodidae > Isoperla > Isoperla grammatica. The sequence continues at coordinate 22,223,246 of OX246741.1, read as the reverse complement.
TAAACATGGAGACTACACTATAAGTTTTTGACGCCACCTGGAAGAAGTGTGTCTCGATTTCATTAGTGTTTCACTATTCATAATGTATTCATAAATATGTAACTAAAAGGAAATATGTCACCTGTTTTGTGTATTATTATTATTATTATTATTATTATTATAATTATTATTATTATTATTATTATTATTATTATTATTATAATTATTATTATTATTATTATTATTATTATTATTATTATTATTATTATTATTATTATTATTATTATTATTATTATTATTATTATTATTATTATTATTATTATTATTATTATTATTATTATTATTATTATTATTATTATTATTCCTTTTATTATTATTATTATTATTATTATTATTATTATTATTATTATTATTATTATTATTATTATTATTATTATTATTATTATTATTATTATTATTATTATTATTATTATTATTATTTGTGTGTTTGTTTTGCGACGAACTCGACACAGCTAGGTCATATTATGACGTCGGACGAATCAGATCCATCAAACAGCACCGGGGACGTCATAACGGTACAACAAAATGATTGGGGAGGGGAGGGGGGTTAGGTCGAAAAAAGGGCCGCCATGAATGGAAGAGAAACAGACGAGAAACAATACAAAAAGTGAGCAAGACCATGATGAGCAACGGATTATCAATAATGCACAAGAGCCCTTCTAGCGGTCACCAGTCACCACAATGAGGAATCTACCTCAAGCGGCTGCTTTATTTACTTACAGTTTTCTAAAATTTTAGAGTGACATTCACAGAGTTTCCTCAGCTGACGAAGCAGTTTACACACGATTCCTTGACACCCAGCGGTGTGATACGGTGGAGGCGTCCGAGCTACTGTGGCTGCGCTACCCGAAGATAATCCCCCCGTAGTTCCGGTGGATTAATGCCGAAAAAGATTCGGCGTTGTTCCGGTGGATTAACGCCGAAAAATATTCGGCGTTGTTCCGGTGGATTAACGCAGAAAAAGATTCGGCGTTGTTCCGGTGGATTTAAGCCGAAAAATATTCGGCGTTGTTCCAGTTTACAAGGTCTACTTTTTTGGGTTAGGATTATACTTGAAAGTGCAGTACACACGATCGATTCGGCGTTGTTCCATTCGGCGCTATTCAGGCTCCCCATCTACACCAGCTCCTCAAACTTTTGTACCCAATCCTCACTTCTATAATCTTACAAGTACTGACGCCTCACCTATATTTCTAAATTCTTTTTGCTTCATCCAAAAACAAGTTGCAACACATGAAACGTTACATTCTCCTGCTCCTCGACGGTGGGGGATAGGGCAAGGTACCATTTTGCCCCTCCTCGTATTTTGGGGTGTATGCTATGCTGTAGACGTTCGTTCAGTTAGTTATTGGGGAGTTTATTTGAAGTTGACCCAGGACAAGACAAGGAAAAGTACCGCTATAATTGCATGTATGGTACATCGGCCGTAGCTGGCTAACCAGGTTATCGTTTATAGTTGCAGAGTACTGTACAATGGTCTTCACTGAGCAATCAACCATCTGATGAGAGAATGTAGTATAACCATTACGGTGCATCACATTCACATTACATTATTATATAATAGGACAGGTTTTTGGCATAATACCGTCTCCGGTTTGTAATTGTAGCCTACAATCACAGAAAACTAATTTAATTAGTTATCTGTGCTACAATTTTATGGTTGGTTAGCACTAGATCCACATTTTAGTTAAAATGCTCATTATTTGATTCAGAATTACCAACGGAAGGACACACCCGATTTGAATATCAATATATCCAAATCAGATTCATTGACAGTTGAATTTCCATGTGCATGTATGTGTCGAGTTAAATTGCAACACTGTAATTGGCGTATTTTTTCTGTGGACGCAGCATGACTGACTAGATGCAACTTAACTATATAAAGGATGGAAGATTCACAAACGAAAACATTTTTCCTTTATGGTACGTTTACAGCTACGCGTTGCGAGCGAAGCGAGGGCGCGAGCTCCAATCAGCGGCCGAGTTTCACGCAAAGAAGTTAGTAGTTTCACGCAAACTCGGCCACTGATTGGAGCTCGCGCCTTCGCTTCGCTCGCAACGCGTAGCTGTAAACGTACCATTACTAACACAAAAATCAAACCCAAGCACAGATTAGATAATATACGATACAGTAGGATACACAGATTTTTTTAAATATATTTTTGAAGAATTTTCTTTCTGGCCAAAAAAGGATATAAGCAATAATTGAACACTAAAATTTGCTCTAATAAAATTTTCGAGTTCACAATAAAAGGTCTCTTTCATACGATTCACGTACACCTACTTGCACAGGTTTACAACATTGTACGGATGCACACGCCCTCGTCACACGCTCGCATGAACGATAGTGTTGTCTCTGTGCGGCTCAGCATCAAACGTATGTAATTGTATGCGCTGATATTTCAACCGGCAGATGTGTTGACTCCGACCCGTCCTTGGTCACCGCGAATTGTGCCCGGGCAGGCTATACGCAGGATATCGCTACCAAACCAGCAGATGCGAACGATCAGGTTCTTCTGATCTGATGAAATGTGTTATGTATGTTACAACTCCTTTGTCTCAATGTGGGTCTAATTGACATCAACAATCACATTACTTACAACTGATATAATCTGTGTTAGAGTCCATCGTTATGTAGTCTCTCTTTTTTTTTTAGCTTATATGCCATAATTATAATTGTATTGAATTAGTTTGGACAAAACTTCTGCTGATGTTGATTCTTGTCGCAGCTTTCGTCCATTGTTGCAATCATTCGAGACGATGAGGAGTGATAGTAGATGATGACGAAGGACATTTGTAAAAGCCATATACCTTACGCGGGATTCGAACCTGACCTGACCCGAACCCATGAGCCCCCGCGGTCGTGACTCGTAATCTCGTGGACACATTTTGAAAATGTAGAATGTTATGTTACAATGCTATATATGGGTTTATTAAAACATTGATTCACAGAGTAGTCTCAAAACCGACAGCCGAGACATGTTAAAATAGCTACGCTGCCATTCATAAGTAATGTCATTCAAATGTGAAATTAAGTTGTTCCGATCAAATAATTGAATTCTACAAAACCAACTATTTTATTTTACTGTAGCTTGGGAAACTGTAGTTTTTACAGTGTATAGCTAATAAAATATCATATCCACTCACTCACTCATTCACTGACTCACTGACTTACTCACTCATTCACTCACTCACCCGCTCGCTCACTCACTCACTCACTCACTCACTTACACTCACTCACTCACTCACGCCCTCACTCACAGACTCACTCACTCACTGACCACTGACTCACTCACTCACTCACTCACTCACTCACTCACTCACTCACTCACTTACTCACTCACTCACTCACGCCCTCACTCACTCACAGACTCACTCACTGCCTGACTACTGACTCACTCACTCACTCACTCACTCACTCACTCACTCACTCACTCACTCACTCACTCACTCACTCACTCACTCACTCACTCACTCACTCACTCACTCACTCACTCACTCACTCACTCACTCACAGACTCATTTCACATTTTAGTTCATATACCGATTTTTCTTAAAAAAAACAAAAAATAGCCAAACCAAAATACTGGTTCTGCATTCTCTCAGTTAGGAAAGTCTAACAACATAATAAAAACTACTTGTCCGTGCATTTCAGTACGCGACATATCTGAGCCTCGTCCTCACTTAGCCGTACGTAACGTTTCATTCAGCCAAGCGTTGCCATTCCTCGCAAGGCGGAGGTCTCAGCATTCTACGGCTGCTCTGCCTCCAGTTTTTGTGTTGTGCCCAACATGTATCGTATCAAGTGTCCGTGGATGTTGCAACTCATTTCCCCGTTGAAATTTAGTAAATTACCATAGTCAACTAGCTAGAATAATGCGAGCCAAGCAAGCCGTACAAATTAATGCAAATTAAGATTGATTGAGCAATTTCGCTCGTGAGCAAACTACAAACAAAGGTTAGTGGTTTTTAATGTACGTTTATCTTGTTATTTAACCTAGCGATAAATATGTGGATTAGGAATTTACCTAATTTCGACATTTTTTACAAATTGTTTTAGACATTTAAATATATTAGGCCTGTCTCATGCACAGATTGGTTGATCCGGTTAGCGAGGAAAAAACAATCTAAAAACCCGCCCACGACAAATACAACCTACGGTCAGGGTTGTAAAAATGTAATACATAAATAAGATTAAAAATAAAGTTCGCAAATCTTTAGAATTTTAAAGTAACTCCCACTATAAATCAGGCCTATACGTAACCATAATAACCTTACTCAAATTTTGCAAAAAAATCCATCTATTCCGCCTCATTGACTGAATTCTAATATAATTGATGAGTATGTCTATCTCGTTAGAAACGCGTAAATATAGGTTATTACTAAAAAAATATAATACTAGGACTCCTACAGGTCAATAATTGACTTAGGAATGACCCTTAATTTCCCGGCAAGTTAGCTTAATTTTAATGTTGGCGTAGACAGAGAGGTTAGGATGTAAGGTATATACACACAAACTTATGACTCCACATCTAAATTATCCCCTTATTATAGGTTTGTTCAGGTTCTATATCACGACGTACGGCTATCAGCATCAAGCATAGTTTAAGACCCACCCGAGGGGCCGTATTAGCCTAATTGATCTATTATAATGTTGACGAGCGAGCCTGTGAGTGCCCACATCTCCTATATAGATAGATCGATGACATTGGTTGTCCGACCACCGCGATGGGTAAATAAGGTCCTGTCATTAGCCATCCATCTGCTGGCCTGTCAACATGGCCGCTTTGCATACCAGGCTTTTAGGCGGCAATTATTGTTGGCATTATTTTGTTGATGCATTATAAAAAATTAAAAAATACTAATCAAACCGGTGTTAACATGTTGTGTATATAAGTGTCAAGTATTGCCAAAATTGTGTTGGCTTACTACTCTTTTACTCTCAGAATAAAACTATAGCAAGAAATTTTCAGTTCTTATCGAAAAAACGTAGGCCACAACGCACTGTGGTTTGGTAAGTCTAAATAATACACACCTCAAATATTTGAATCAGTAGGGTAGTTATTTTGATTATGAAATTCATAATTAGTAATAAAAATCCAATAAAAATAACAACCATATACAGATTATAATGTTGGATAATATACATTTAGCATTCAGGCTTACCATACCACAGTGCGCCATTCTCTCAGATTTTCGATTTCGAGTAGCATTCTTGAGATATAATATAAAAATAAAAATGTTCTGAGGTTTTTAACGTGAGACTATCATTATTCGTACTTTCTCCAACCAAAGTTTAGGTTATACTTAGTATAATGTACATCGCACTGTTTTCTAAACTGTCTAGAAATAATTTACGTAATTTCATCACTGCGGCTGCGGAGTAAACAGCATAACTAGCAAAATTTCATTAGATTTCATACAACTTTACTAAATTACTATAATATCAACATTGATCTTTTATATTAGATTAATTTAATGTTAGTCATAGCGAAAAGTTACTTTTATAATTTATTTAAATTATTGCCTGTGTAGAAACTTGAAATACGACGAAAGTTTTGATTTTCATGTATTCGTAAGCACAAATTATTTTACCAAATTCCTCCCCACTGGAGATAATGTCCAAGGGAATTTCTGATTTGTGCGACTATCACAAATAATGCATGGTTATCGTTTCACTCTGCCTTTGATCGCGTCCTCAGTTCTGCGCGTCCTCAGTTCTCCGCCGCTGAGGACGCTTCGATCGGATCACAGAACGGATAATTGTGACAAATAAATCCGATGTAATCTGTTCTCCATATCAGCTCGATGAGAACTAGAGAGGCAAGAACACAGATGATGACTGTTTGTTCTACAATGAAGTAGCAGTAGCCTCTCTAATGATGGTCGTTGTCTCCTCAAATAACATCCTTCAACGGATTGGATGGCAGCTGGAGTCGAGGTCAGAACCCATAGTAACCGCGAGGACATTACATATATTGTTGGTCTATGGTTTGAGCTATAAAACTCATGCATTCATTTTAGTTCCGTGTCCGCAACATCATTCTATATAACTATTTTCCAAAATCCTCCACTTTTGTGGCTATGTCATTTGCTAAAACCAGGCCTCCTCTATAGGTTCGGGCAGCAGATTATAACAGGTCTAAAAACTAAACCACCGCATTCTAAGTAAAAACAAATTTACGTGATTGTAGAAAATCAGTTTCAAATTAAAGGTAGAAATTCATACGTCAACATTCTGGCAATGGGGTTTACGGTTCCATCCGTCTCGACTATATCACAACATTAATAGTGTCAAAACAAACAAGAACAATATGTACTGTACACACTAAGAGTATCTCCCAACCAAAAACCACATAATTTAATAGTTTCGACACAGGCTTCGAGATTTATAATTATTATCTTACCTTCATCGGTTTAGAAACCGATCAGTAACCGAGGATGCCCGGAGTTAGCCGAGGTCTGCTGGGTCACACACGCATAGAAACCCTGGAGCTAACATAACATTGTATTTCCCTGGTAAACAAAACAGGAAACTCTGGCCAGGCCCAACTTTCCCTGCTTTCCTCGTCTTGGAGGTAAATTATTATGTTTGGCTGCCCCAGGCTCCTGACGCAATATTTCCAGATCAGACCTGTAATCGTTTCACCCAAAGCTTTGATCATGATTATTTCCCTAATCTTATCTGTGAAATCTTCTTGTTCTAATTTTAATAAATTAAGTTTTAGCAGTTCCTGTACGTTTTGTATCATATCCCTTGAGGCAGTTGGTGCGATTTTCGATCTGTAACGTTTTTTTTTTTTTTTTTTTTTTTTTTTTTTTTTTTTTTTTTTACATACACATTTGTTAGGTTTTTGGCGAAACGTTGAAATGGGTGTCCCCATGTATGTAAGTGATACCAAGAGAAACCGCCAACACACCACACAATAGACAATATAATGTGTGTTCAATATTGGATACTCAATCTAATAAATAGATATGACTGCTTGCAAAGCAGCCGCCGTATCTGCGCCAATGGCGATTTAACAATAAAACAAAACAACAATGAACAATTGACAGCTAAACTCCTCCTCATAAGTCATAATAGTCTACTTGTTTTCCCCCAGAATGCATCTAGTATATTATGAGTGGTATCGAATAGCATAACTGTGTATAATATATGCTATATACCAACCTGACTGACTGTCACACAATCATGCAGTAATTTAATGGCTGGCTTCCGTAGACATAAATTTAATAATTAATAACATTTCATATTCAAGTGTTTAAAACATATCGGCCATGTGATCAGCATCTGACTGAAAACACATGTGCGCCAGTTTTTGTTGAACAATTTGGTAGATTGGTTTCTGAAACTTGATAGTAAACCGTGAAATGAAGGAGTCAATGTTTCAGTGGGTTTAGTATTCCTTGATGCACCTTCCCCACTAATAGGTTCCCCCCGAGAAGTGCGCAAAAAATAATATATTCACAGATAAAAACAAGAATGTTCACCTGGGATGTGAGTGAGTTTCATTAGGAAATTGCTTAATATTCGTCACACATTTAACCCATCTGTCCATTGCTCGGCTATTATTCAACCATCATGGTCACTGACAAAAACAAGCGATCGGTCAGTCATGGCCTTCAGAACGATTTCACTTCGCTTCCGTCAATCGATGGGAAACCGAATTATCCACAGTGGCGATTATTACGGGTGCCCCCCCCCCCCCCTGACAGGGTAGTGCTGCTATAGCGCTCCTCTAGACACGGTGGCCGTCTTGGGAGTTAACAATCAAGTGATGAATAGCGTCGGTTGTTGTCTTGAATTAACCTGACGTGATTTCTTTAATGTCCTAGAATATAAGCTGAATTCAAGCTGACTTTTTTGTGGTGGTCTTACCAAGAGTGCATTTAATTTTTATAAAACATATGCTGCACTTATAAGTTCTTAGTACAACATTTTAATTTAGCGAAGTGACTTGAGGAATGTTCTTTGAAAACACCTGTAGTAGTTAAATTAAACCAATGGCGTAACTAGGAATATATTTCGGGGGGGGGAGGGTGATGATCCCCACGCGAGGAAATGGGAAGGGGAGGCTCCCCACAACAGCTGCTGAATGGGATAATTTTTTTAGATTCTTTTAGAATATCATTGGGTCTAGGAGGGCGGGGTGGGGGGGGGGGGGGGGCTATTTTTGAAAACAGTGATAACAACTCAGAAGAGACAGAAACAAATTAATCAAACGTTTAGTTTTAAACTAAACGAAATAAATATTCAAATAAATATGTAAATAATATTAGAGTGATATTGTGGGTATACCCCGTCCGATCAAATTAAAAGTATTTTTGGCTGAAATGCTGATAGTTGGTGGTTTCATTTTTTGTTAGTTCAATTGTTGTAAATTGAATAACTCACGATAACTCATGGTACCAAGAAGCAGGTTATTTTGTAGAAATGATAATCAGCTTAAAACATGTTTGACTTTCAATTGAAAATTTTAGTTTCTCATTTCTTTGTTAAAAATTAAAGAAAAGAGATGGGAATTTCGTTTTGAAACCAATATTATTACCATTGATCTGGGGCGCAGTCTAGTAGAGGACAACCATAGTTCAGGCCAAGGAGAGACAGATTATACCCTACAAATGAAACAAATGTCTTCCCGTTTCCGTCCTAGGGCGCATATTGGCGCGCGTACGACCACTAGCGCGCGTAGTGCAAAGTGCAGCAACTCAGCGTCGCAGCAATGACGTCACTTAGCAACAGGTAGGTCTGGAGCCCAATCTGTCAAACGAGACGCGACGACTACGAGTGAGATTGAGATGTACTCAGCTTCAGTGACAAGGCTCGACGAATCAGACACCGGCTGCCGTCGGCTATACAGACTACAGACTACAGACTACACAAGTGAAATACGCAGAAAGCCATGATTAGCTTTCAGCCCGCAAAGATGCAAGTTTTTATTTTTACCAGTTTGAATTATGAGAGTAAAAACGGAGACGTAAAACATCGACTGGTAGTGCTGGATTTTACATAAACCTGCTGTTGTCCAAAAAAACTAGGCGCAGGGAAATCTTAGTTTTTCCCCGTTCTACACTTTGTAATGAGTACAAACCAAATTTATATTTGATACGCTTAGCACACAATGCAAACTCGGGATTGAATGCAGCTATAATTAAAATTTCGTCAGCCTTGATTCTGACGTGATCGAAGTTTTTGTCAATCTTGCTTGTATCAAAACAACCATTTTGAATGCTTTGGTGAAAGTAAACAGATGCATGGACATTTTAAACAGTGCATGTTACATAACTTAGCGTTCCCTTTGTATTGACTAGCACCCTCAGGGAACCGAAATCTCTAGATTAATGGTTTTTATGGATATCTTGAGAACGCCTCTAAATATTGAGAAAGTGATTCTTACACAAGATTTAGTTTTGAATCAGCAAAACAATTGAATCTATAAACTTTCAAATATGATAATTGTCACTGTTGTTATATCTGTTCATCATTAATAATAAATTATTTAATTTAGACGAGAAATAGTAACAATTTCAAAATCCCCGATAAAAACCAAAGCGTTCATAACATATCAATAAAATACCTTTAAAATATGTTAGCTTTAGCATTGCGAGGTACCCCTTGGAGTGTGACCAGTGGTGTGACCCCAGGGTCGAGATACGCAGGACGTTTGATACGATGCCCAGCAGGTATACATGAGAACAAGCCGCAAGCGTTTCCTTGTTGCTCTAATGTGACCGGTCCATTTAGAATATCCGTAACATAACATTGATGAGCTACCACAAGTTAGATAACACGCGTAAATCATGTTCAGGTGGTCGCAAAGAAGTGCCGGAACTCAGTGATAATTTTGCTCCCACCCACCCAAATACAAGAGGTATAAATAGAAAATAAGGTACAATTTTTAGTGTTTAGCCAACTTCTTTAATACTTTTTTAAAGCAACCCCAGTGTACCGTAGACTCATAAAATTTTGTTTTTGACTTCTTATTACTGATGATTTTACGGAAATAGCTGTTCTATTGTAGTATGTCAGTGTAACATAATTGTTTAGCCAAATAGACTAATCAGTTTGGGTTTATTTCCCATTGTTTCTATTTGATTACATTTTGAAATGTTGCTGGTATTTTAAAACATAATGGTACAAGCTCGGCATCTCTAATTTTTTTTGTATACATATAAAGTACCTGTGCGGCGCTTCGGTTCGCTTTAGTTCACTTTCATCACTTATTCCGACATAATATAGAGACGAAGGGGTAAGGGCATAATATAGGGTACGAAGGGTTAGTAAAGATACCTTTGGTGTTAAACCTCTTTGGATCATAATATAGCTCTTAGAGTTGAGAGTAGTTATTTCGCCATACATAAAGTTACCAAGGGAAGCGGGTTGCCTAAGGCGCAGAACTAGCGTATACATATTGATAAGGAAAGTTTCTGTATTACCTTTGATTTACACATGTCGGCGTGTGAACCGTGGCGTCAAGTTAGCCCGGGTCCAAGTATACCTGACACACTTGACAGGTCTGACGTCAGAGCACCACCTTGCTGCACGGGATGGAAGTGGGACTGAGTAGCGGAGGAATTTTCAAATTATCTTCCTTTTCAAGTAAATGATTAAGATGTCTCGTGGAGTATTCAACATAAACTACTTCTTCCACGTTGAAAAAAGGATCTAAAAATACAAGATGCTCTGACATTATCACCGCTAGCACTGAGCTAGGGCATCTAAAAACATAGTGAGCAGTGAGCACTAAACGTAGATGATGTATTTCTATAGAGTGAATCTTCTGTAAACATTCAAAATTCTCAGAATCTCGTAATAATTTCTGATGCCTAAAAGATAATCCATCCTGTGCTGCAATTAATGTGGTTATGAAAACAAGATTGTTCAAATGATAAAAGTGATTTGATAATTACTTTATCTGTATTTTGTGCAATTATGATAATTATTTAAACATCTCGAGAAACATCTTCACGTAATAAAAGTCTAAAGAATTATTCCAGACAATAAAACACTGTACATTTTACTGCTGGCTACGGGTAAAACACTAATCCCGTGAGATCCAGCCGGAATATAATATCATTACCATTTAGTTTTTAATTGAGTTGCATTAAATAATACATCAGATGCATTTTTTATGGTTATTTAAATTAATTAAAACGTAACTATAAGCTAGGTTTTCTGTAATCACTTGTGTTCAATGGTGTGGTGAATCGTATTTTTATTGTTCTGGCACAACATAAACTGAAGAATGTTAGTTTACTTGTTATACTTGTAAGGTTTTACTACCGGTGATCGCAAGATGCAACGAGTCTGTACATAGGCCCTTCTTGCACCGGTCCGTCACACAGGGCCAGACAAGATTCGAATGGATCCAGGTATTTTAATAGCATGTAGGTTTTAGAATCAATTAGCCAGTCGGACTGAATCTCACACCAACATTGTAATAAACTAGCCAGTCCCGACATGGGTTGGGATGTGTTACGGTGTTTGAATAGTTATGGCACTGAGATGCAAATTAAGAATTTGTATTATAACACTGGCTTTATGGCAGGCAGGTCTCACCTTGTCTCTTGTACGAGTGCGGGCAAGAAAAATTACCCACGTCATCTGAATAAATGATCGTTCGTTGACTCAACACCCTTGGTCGTGTATGTGTTCGAGTAGCTCTGGTGTAAAGAAATCATGTTTGGTTGTTGGTAATTATTCTTTCCAAGTTCAAGAGGTAAAAATGTTTTATTGTTGTACAGATTCAGCAACAACAAGGAACGAGTCTCATGTTTCACAGCATAAAACACTTGTTTAGCTTCAGCAGGCAGTGCGTGATCAAACCCTGTGAACAACAATATGACTTGAATTGAATTGAACCACAGCCGTTCAAGTCTTGAAGAAGTAAACATTTTAGGTACGGCTATGTTGATTTAGTAGAATTTAGCTGTATGTATGCATGTGAATGTTAAGTACACTAGGAAAACGCTCCGCGTTGACAGATGAGCTATTTTTTCAATGCATCAAATCAAATAAATCATTTGCATATCATATTACTCTAAAAAAAAAAGTACCTTTATAATAAACATATGATTTTTTTACAAGATGGCGGATCAAGCTACAAAATTATAACTTAAGTATATTATTTCTTGATATGTTGCTAATAAATGCACGAAATATAATTTAAATCCGTTAAGAAGTTTTCTTTAAAGAAATTAAAACCTTCAAGTTGATGGATTTCCGCATAATTTCATTCGATTGTGGTCTACTCAATAGGCTCTAATTCATAAACTATAAAACCTATCAGTGTATGGAAAGTTCCATAATGTAGATACAGACTATATCTAAAATGTAATATTAATTAATCATACGATAACCCGCTTTTAAATCATAATAAAAGCTTTTTAATTTGTCGACCAAGTTCGTTGTTAACATTTGCATGTTTGCCGTGAAGATCATTAAATATAACACGTCATTGTAGCCATTCTATGAAAGCTATCAAAATTCCAAATACAAAGTGAGAAAGGTCTGACTGGGTAAGCCATTTCGGAAGCATACTATGTGCATCTAACTTCAATGGTCCGCAAATGCGAATCATATCGGTGGAACACTGTAAAAACGAAGAAAAATCTGCCGTAAATAAACAATATTTGTTTATAACATGGCGGTTGAAGCTACAATGCTTAAACTAATGTCGAGTGTTGGTAGTAGTAATGTTGACCTACATATAAAAAATCAATAATATCCGTGCGTAAGTTTTAATTTAATTAAATAAATAAAAAACATGTGTTTCGGTTGTTAATTTTTTGTAGGTTGGCATCTTACGTCATTGTAGCCATTTTATGACAGCTATCGAGATTTCAAATAATAATGCATAGGTATTGTTACGTACGCTATTTTTGGTGTATACTATGTGCATCTTATTGCAAAAGTCAGCAAATGCGAATCATATCGGCGGAACACTGTAAAAATGAAGAAATTATTGTTGTAAATAAACAATATTTTTTTATAACATGGCGGATAAACCTGCAATTTTGAAATTATTGTCAATTGTTGGTACTGTTGATGTGAATCTACAAGTGAAACAATATTTAAATCCGTATGTAAGTTTTGATTTAATTAAATAAATAAACAATTTTTGTTTTTCAGTAATTAATTTTTTGTAGGTTGGCATCTTGACGAATTTTGGTGGTTATGTTAACAGCATCGAGTTTAGTGGTCACAAATGTTGACCGAAAATTTCAGCCAAATACGTCAAGCCGTTTGGCCTGTGCGCGACGAACAAAATTTAGCGCACATACAGACATACATACAGACATACGTACATACACACAGACAAAGCGCCGATCGAGTTGTATGGAGAGATTCACTCCGCTTCGCTACGCTCATCTAATCATATTCCTCTTTAAAAAGAAAAATACCTTTATAATAAACATATGATTTTTTTGCAAGATGGCGGATCAAGTTACAACCTTATAAGTATATTATTTCTTGATATGTTGCTAACTAGGAAAACGCTCCGCGTTGCCAGATGAGCGATTTTTTTCAATGTATCAAATCAAATAAATCATTTGCATATCATATTACTCTTTAAAAAAAAAAATATATCTTTATAATAAACATTTGATTTTTTTACAAGATGGCGGATCAAGTTACATCCTTATAACTTAAGTATATTATTTCTTGATATGTTGCTAATAAATGCACGAAATATTATTTAAATCCGTTAAGAAGTTTTCTTTAAAGAAATTAAAACCTTCAAGTTGATGGATTTCCGCATAATTTCATTCGACCGTGGTCTACTCAATAGGCTCTAATTCATAAACTATTAAACCTATCAGTGTATGGAAATGTCCATAATGTAGATACAGACTATATCTACAATGTTATTTTAATTAATCATACAATTACCCGCTTTTAAATCATAATAAAAGCTTTTTTATTTGTCGACCAAGTTCTTTGTTAACATTTGCATGTTTGCCGTGAAGGTCATTAAATATAACACGTCATTGTAGCCTTTCTATGATAGCTATCAAAATTCCAAATACACAGTGAGAAAGGTCTGACTGCGTAAGCCATTTCGGCAGCATACTATGTGCATCTAACTTCAATGGTCCGCAAATGCGAATCATATCGGTGGAACACTGTAAACACGAAGAAAATTACTGCCGTAAATAAACAATGTTTGTTTACAAATGGCGGTTAAAGCTACAATTTTGAAACTGTTGTCGAGTGTTGGTATTATTGATGTAGACTTACATTTAAAAAATTGTTAATATCGGTGTGTAAGTTTTAATATAATTAAATAAATAACAAAACATGTGTTTCACTTGTTAATTTTTTGTAGGTTGGCATCTTACGTCATTGTAGCCATTCTATGATAGCTATTGAGTTTCCAAATAATAATGAGAAAGGTATGATTGCGTACGGTATTTTTGTGTTTATTATTTGCATCTAACTGCAATAGTCCGCAAATGCGAATCATATCGGTGTAACACTGTAAAAATGAAGAAATAATTGTAGTAAATAAACAATATTTGTTTAAAACATGGCGGATGAATTTAAAATTTTGAAACTTTTGTCAAATGTTGGTATTGTTGATGTTAATCTACAAGTGAAACATTATTTAAATCCGTTAGTAAGTTTTCATTTAATTAAATAAATAAACAAATTTTATTTATCAGTAATTAATTTTTTGTAGGTTGGCATCTTGACGAATTTTGCTGGTTATGTTAACAGCATCGAGTTTAGTAGTCACAAACGTTGCCCGAAAATTTCAGCCAAATACGTCAAGCCGTTTGACCTGTGCGCGACGAACAAAATTTAGCGCACATACAGACACACACACACACACACACACACACACACAGACAAAGCGCCGATCGAGTTGTATGGAAAGATTCACTCCGCTTCGCTACGCTCATCTAATAAAATTACATTCGAGCTTTGTAATGCACACTGGGATTACAATACGTTCTGCAGTGAATAGCGCTTCTTGATTAGATGAGCGTAGCGAAGCGGTGTGAATCTTTCCATACAACTCGATTGGCGCTTTGTCTGTGTGTACGTATGTATGTCTGTATGTATGTGCGCTAAATTTTGTTCGTCGCGCACAGGTCAAACGGCTTGACGTATTTGGCTACATTTTTCGGTTAACATTTGTGACTACTAACCTCGATGCTGTTAACATAACCAGCAAAATTCGTCAAGATGCCAACCTACAAAAAATTAATTACTGAAAAACAAAAATTGTTTATTTATTTAATTAAATGACAACTTACAAACGGATTTAAATAATGTTTCACTTGTAGATTCACATTAATGTAACCAACACTTGATTAAAGTTTCAAAATTGTAAGTTTATCCGCCATGTTATAAAAAAATATTGTTTATTTACTACTATAATTTCTTCATTTTTAGTGTTCCACCGATATGATTTGCATTTGCGGACTATTGCAGTAAGATGCACAAAGTATACACCAAACATAGCGTACGCAACAATACCTTCTCACTATTATTTGGAATTTCGATAGCTGTCATAGAATGGCTACAAAGACGTAAGATGCCAACCAGCCAAAAATTAACAACTGAAACACAGGTTTTGTTATTTATTTAATTAAATTAAAACTTACACACCGATATAAATAATTTTCTATATGTAAGTCCACATCAATAGTACCAACACACGACAACAGTTTCAAAATTGTAGCTTCACCCGCCATGTTATAAACAAATATTGTTTATTTACGGCAGTAATTTCCTTCGTTTTTACAGTGTTCCACCGATATGATTCGCATTTGCGGACCATTGAAGTTACATGGACATAGTATGCTGCCGAAATGGCTTACGCAGTCAGACCTTTCTCCCTATGTATTTGGAATTTTGATAGCTATCATAGAATGGCTACAATGACGTGTTTTATTTAATGACCTTCACGGCAAACATGCAAATGTTAAAAACGAACTTGGTCGACAAATTAAAAAGCTTTTATTATGATTTAAAAACGGGTAATTGTATGATTAATTAATATAACATTTGAGATATAGTCTGTATCTACATTATGGAATTTTCCATACACTGATAGGTTTAATAGTTTATGAATTAGACCCTATTGAGTAGACCACGGTCGAATGAAACTATGCGGAAATCCATCAACTTGAAGGTTTTAATTTCTTTAAAGAAAACTGCTTAACGGATTTAAATAATATTTCGTGCATTTATTAGCAACATTTCAAGAAATAATATACTTAAGTTATAAGGTTGTAACTTGATCCGCCATCTTGTAAGAAAATCATATGTTTATTATAAAGGTATTTTTTTTTAAAGAGTAACATTAATAGTTTATGAATTAGAGCCTATTGAGTAGACCACGGTCGAATAAAATTATGCGGAAATCCATCAACTTGAAGGTTTTAACTTCTTTAAAGAAAACTTCTAAACGGATTTAAATAATATTTCGTGCATTTATTAGCAACATATCAAGAAATAATACACTTAAGTAATAAGGTTGTAACTTGATCCGCCATCTTGTAAAAAAATCATATGTTTATTATAAAGTTTTTTTTTTTTTTTTTAAGAGAAATATAATATTCAAAAGTTTTGTTTGCTTTAAAACATTGAACCAACTCGCTCATCTGGCAACGCAGAGCGTTTTCCTAGTATGAAAATAACTAGGGTTACAATTAACATTTATCATGACACATAAATGCAATTTCGACGAAAATAACAAAAATGTTGAATGTAAGTGTGCCTAAATGCTTCACGGACCGTTCAAACATACCTAGTACACATGCACGCATATACATTTTCAACGAACATCTAACTCAAATTAATATATAGCCATAAAAGTTCAACCCCAAAAAAGACTGTTGCAAAGAATTCGAAATTACAAAAAATACCATATGAACGTCGCGCGGCATCAGATACCAGCCCAACTATTGTTCTTTACCTCTGTATAGAGCAGATTCAGAATATTTGCTAAGTTCTCATGAGAGAGGCCTGGGAGAATATCTCATCGAGATGCAATATTCAGTGGCGATTCCTATCGTTAGCCACTAACCAGCATTTCCCACACCCATCTACTCAAACAACAACAGCAACAACAAATTAATTTGTAAACACGTTCGAAAGAAATAATTCCTATTTTATGGATCGTAATAAATTAAACGATATTCCGGTAATTACATTTCCCTCATGAAGATATTATGTTCGCGATAAATGTTTTTATTCAAACAGAATGGATGTATCTATAGGGTCTATGACATTGTCTGGGCGCTTGTAGGACACCCTATGTGGAATATAATGCATACTGGTCACAACATTACAAGAGGTTGGAAATATCTAGGATCTATGACATCATCTGGGCGCTATAGGACACCCTATGTGGAATATAATGCATACTGGTCACAACATTACAAGAGGTTGGAAATATCTAGGATCTATGACATTGTCTGGGCGCTATAGGACACCCTATGTGGAATATAATGCATACTGGTCACAACATTACAAGAGGTTGGATATATCTAGAATCTATGACATCATCTGGGCGCTATAGGACACCCTATGTGGAATATAATGCATACTGGTCACAACCTTACAAGATTATTTATGTATTTCTTTACGAGGACTTGAGGATGTATTTTAGGACCAGTTTGAGCCCCGTCGGAAGGCGAGCGGGCACTAAAACTCAATAGACAACGATTAAACTGAAACGAGCAAACGATAGCGTCATATCTATCTACCAGAGATCGCTTTGTGTGGGTCTCCTATTCAGAGCACTTAGTCATCTACTAGTCTATAAGAGTAAAATCCTTAGATGTTGTGTGTGTTGTATTTACTGTCAAAAGTTCAATTGTGGGACCAAGTCAACGAACTATCTATCATAGGTTGCACGTACGTCACATCTGTGCCCGTGGAGGCCACCTTGGCGACCAAACGTTGACGTTGCCATGGAGACAAAATTGAAGCCCGTTATTGGAGAACACTGAAAATCAAATTTGTATGTGTAGTAATGTGATTTTTTTTTTATTATTTATATTTACTTTTTGAAAGTACTAAAATCTAAATGATGCATTTAGTAAATTTGAATAATACACTTTACTTTATGCCAATGATCTATGATAGGCTTACATCTATTTTGTTGCAATAATGGCTGCTGTGACTTTGACGTCACGTGGGAACAATTATCACATTTCGTCGTTAAAGGTTGAGTAAACTTTGTAAAGAAGTTTTAATATCTCACGTAGTTACATGTTTCAACTATGTAGGGACGTGTCCTACAATGTATAGGTACTCATGTTTGCTGGTAAGCATTATTTGGTGCTATCAAACCCGCCTCTGACGTCACGGAAGACAGGCAACCCGCAATGCACTCGCCGAAGTTATGCGAGAAGGCCTGCGAACATAGCCGACCTGACATTTACCATCACTGACGTGGCGACAAGTCGTGCCGAGTTACAGGGAGTCATGCTTAGCAGCAAACATGTAAACATGTACATTGCTTGTGTGACACATCCCTCCTTTTGAAACAGAGAATTTCATGATAATCAAAAGTGTTTGCAAACATTTGTATGGCTTTAAAACTAGACGTTTCGGTGTCCTCGTCGTTCAAGTGGAAGAAATGTCGAAGGTTGTTGGTATCTCCCCAAAACTTTGTGTTTGGTACATTTGTTAGGGTCCGTATTATCAATATCTAATCTACATTTTGTTTTATGAAATAGTCCTAATAACAGTGCTGAAAGCTTCTGATTGGTGGTTATGCTGAGAACAAGGTATCGGCGAATATTTCTTTATAATAAACAACGGGAAAGACAGTACATTTTATCAACATCAGCCGGTGTTTTGCATTTTAAATCTATTAACAGTACTAACTAATTCATAACTTATACTACAACTAATTGCCTTCTTAGGGGAATTATTAATTATTTAAATATGGAAATTACAATAATATCTTGTGTTTTGATGGAGGCTGAAATATTACCACTTGCTATAGCCCAGAACTCAAGGCTTCCAAATTACAAACATAGAAGTGAAATTTGAACACTTTTCTAAGTCGACCCTCGAGACGATAACGTCACATCCCTTGCTTTTTACATGCGTGTATTCGTCAAATCTATCTCATTTGTCATTTCGCGACTTTGATTTAGCGATAGAATCTTTTATAATTGCTCTATTATTATTAGCGTAACAAGTAAACGGGGAGTGAGTTCTCCAACCTGTGGCATTAGTTTTGACAGCTGACAAGTGTTTGCACTGACTGCCGGTACTTGTAGTGCAACCGAGCAGCCATGTTCCCGGCACACCGAGCACATGGTCGTTACCATAGCAACTGACATGTGGTACGTGGATCCTAGACTAGATACACCGTATAATTATTAATAATGTAATTACTCCGAAAACTATTCCGCTGGACAAGGGAATGTCTAGTTATCAGCATAGCACATATCAATCATCATGGGCAATTATAACATTGGAGATAATTGCATACATTTATGCATGGTGGTCTTGTCTTGTCTGCTCTTCTGTATCCCTTGGTTTTATTGGTTGAGGTAATCGTGTGATTATCTTGTCCTAGGATGTACCAACACTCGTACATCAGTGTGTATCCGCCTTTCTTATGGCGCAGAGTAGAGGTAGGCCTACATATGGACTTCTCGCAAATGGTAATTCTGAGAAATGCTAGGATTATGCGTTTGGGCCATGTTCTCGACTGAAGTATATCTCATACGACCTCAGATCCTTATACTACCCATTTCAAGCACGCTGTTTTAACGAAAGTCAACATATTCCTGTCGTTCTTTCACACATTCGTAAAGGCAGTTGTACGATTAGTAGAGTGCACACGTCTCATTATAGTCCCGCCTGCTATGTTAAGAATTTTGAGGTGTCCAACCCAAGGTCTAAAATTATCCCTTATAGTCACATATATGTTTCAGGTAGATGGTATTGCGTTTTCGATTGTTCTGAAGAATAATATTGTGACGCAACTATCAATATTTCACATGTCGCACCTAAATGTTGGCCTGTGATTGAATTCCACACAGGTTCCTCCACCAATCGGATGCGTCGAGCGATTGGTGGCGGGAAAAATAAATTCAAAATTGTAGTTGTTTCTGAGAGAGTTTTTATTGTATGTTTTTCTTGTAGAACGTTATAACAAAACTGTTTGTTTTTAATTCTCATTATATCGAACTTTATAATAAAGTAAACAATTCCACTTTGATATTAGTGAAATAGAAAGTCAAGTGAAAACAATAATTATTGTGTTGGTGTTATTTTAATTGCAAATATTCGTTCCATGTTAATAAATATTGTGTTATCGTTCCCTTCAAGTTCTCTCTGCGCATGGAAATAGCAACACAGCGCAATCGCTTCTCTAATATGCTGCAATCATCATCGTCATCAAGATCTACTTATCAACATCTTTGTCCATGGAAATCTAACTTCCCAGTGGGGTTATGCGTTCGATTCCCACCACAGACAATTGTGATTGTGAACATTTTCCAAGGTTTTTAAGACCTTTTTTTCTCTTGCAAAGAAAATAATAAAATAATAAATACATATTTCCATATACTTATTCTCATGCCAGTGACATATGAATAGGGTGGCTACCCAGGACCAGCCCTTATAGCAGTGGTGTATTCGAGCCTAGACGGGCTTAGGCGTCGCCTAGGCACTTTTATTTGGAGGCTAGGCTAGCCTATTCTTTTCACAATACTGTTGTTTAAATTTCAAGAACCCATGTAGTATTCACAATATCTATAATTGAGAAAAAATATGTAAACTCAACGTATTTATGTATTCAGGTTTAATTCTTTAAAATCTTTTTTCAGACACTTAAAAGTTAAAACAATCGCCCTTCCCCCCCCCCCCCCTTACCTGTGCACACGTAAATTCGACCGCCAAGGCACTTAATATTTTAGGAATACACCACTGCTTTGAGTCTCATCCCCGTCATGCAGGTCAGTGAGAAAACAGACAACATATGTTATTTGCAAACTATTATTCCAAAGGTAAAATGGACATAATGTGCAGTGGTAACAGTCTGCCTCGTCCGGGATTCAAAACAAGAACCACAGACTCTACTGATCACAAACCAACAGCAAATAGTTGACCTGTCACAGCACAACGGTAAGAGATAGTTGATCTGGGTTCGAGCCTCGTTCGTGGCAAACGTGTAGTAGTACAATGTAACATGCGCATGCGCAGCCTTCAATCACTCTCTGACGTCACCAGGAGGCCGCTTGGAAGTGTTTGTTGTGATGATAATGAGGCTAATACCTCGACTGGCCTCAACGCCTCCGCCTGAGACAGATCACGTTGGAACCAGATGTCACTAAGTACCAACATCTTGTGGCTAATTCCTCGAAGCGGGTTGGATACTACAACAATATGGCGACCACGCCCCGTCTCGGGACACTGGGACACGTGGGACACTGGGACACGTGTCGAGGCTTGCCCGCGAAGTAGGACATGTGGAAAGGATTCGCGGTAAACAAAGGAACGGAATGGACCACCCCTATAGTAGCATCTGAGTGGCGTAGTGGCCGTGGCAGTGTGGTCGCTTTGTCACTCGTCCTCAAGTAGTGTTGACAGGACGCTTTTGACATTAAGGGGTTTTTTCTGCCCGCTTGAAGAATTTGGCACATAGGACACTTTGCAAGGTTGTAGATGAAATGTAAAGAAAGGTGTCGATATACGTGCATATTTTGGTGCTGTTTTTTGAGTGCTACATTTGAGATACACATATGCACAGACGTAGACGCCAAACACCATATGGTCAAACTGACCGTCTAGTTTATTTATTTATTTATTTATTTATTTATTTATTTATTTATGTATTTATTTATTTATTTATTTATTTATTTATTTATTTATTTATTTATTTATTTATTTATTTATTTATTTATTTATTTATTTATTTATTTATTTATTTATTTATTTATTTATTTATTTATTTATTTATTTATTTATTTATTTATTTATTTATTTATTTATTTATTTATTTATTTATTTATTTATTTATTTATTTATTTATTTATTTATTTATTTATTTATTTATTTATTTATTTATTTATTTATTTATTTATTTATTTATTTATTTATTTATTTATTTATTTATTTATTTATTTATTTATTTATTTATTTATTTATTTATTTATTTATTTATTTATTTATTTATTTATTTATTTATTTATTTATTTATTTATTTATTTATTTATTTATTTATTTATTTATTTATTTATTTATTTATTTATTTATTTATTTATTTATTTATTTATTTATTTATTTATTTATTTATTTATTTATTTATTTATTTATTTATTTATTTATTTATTTATTTATTTATTTATTTATTTATTTATTTATTTATTTATTTATTTATTTATTTATTTATTTATTTATTTATTTATTTATTTATTTATTTATTTATTTATTTATTTATTTATTTATTTATTTATTTATTTATTTATTTATTTATTTATTTATTTATTTATTTATTTATTTATTTATTTATTTATTTATTTATTTATTTATTTATTTATTTATTTATTTATTTATTTATTTATTTATTTATTTATTTATTTATTTATTTATTTATTTATTTATTTATTTATTTATTTATTTATTTATTTATTTATTTATTTATTTATTTATTTATTTATTTATTTATTTATTTATTTATTTATTTATTTATTTATTTATTTATTTATTTATTTATTTATTTATTTATTTATTTATTTATTTATTTATTTATTTATTTATTTATTTATTTATTTATTTATTTATTTATTTATTTATTTATTTATTTATTTATTTATTTATTTATTTATTTATTTATTTATTTATTTATTTATTTATTTATTTATTTATTTATTTATTTATTTATTTATTTATTTATTTATTTATTTATTTATTTATTTATTTATTTATTTATTTATTTATTTATTTATTTATTTATTTATTTATTTATTTATTTATTTATTTATTTATTTATTTATTTATTTATTTATTTATTTATTTATTTATTTATTTATTTATTTATTTATTTATTTATTTATTTATTTATTTATTTATTTATTTATTTATTTATTTATTTATTTATTTATTTATTTATTTATTTATTTATTTATTTATTTATTTATTTATTTATTTATTTATTTATTTATTTATTTATTTATTTATTTATTTATTTATTTATTTATTTATTTATTTATTTATTTATTTATTTATTTATTTATTTATTTATTTATTTATTTATTTATTTATTTATTTATTTATTTATTTATTTATTTATTTATTTATTTATTTATTTATTTATTTATTTATTTATTTATTTATTTATTTATTTATTTATTTATTTATTTATTTATTTATTTATTTATTTATTTATTTATTTATTTATTTATTTATTTATTTATTTATTTATTTATTTATTTATTTATTTATTTATTTATTTATTTATTTATTTATTTATTTATGTATGTATCCCAGGAAACACAGTACCTCCTAAGTCCCTCCTACTTTAAGACTTATTGCTTCCTAATTAGGCTCTCCTAAAAAGTATGTAAAAAGTACGGCTTAAGTCTTTTGTAATAAGGACCTCCTTTTAAGGAAGAAGAAAGTACATTTTTTCCACAGCCTTTTCTCTTCCTTTTTAGCGTGACCTTTTTAGGATAGATTAAGTACATACTTTTCCCTTCCTTTTTATGACCTCTTTGTAAGTATCTAAGAACGCGATATTTTGATTTATCTGTACATAAAGTTAAGTATACATGCTTTTTTCATGTTCTACCTATTAAGTTATTAACGGAGTTATGTTTCAACAGAAACTCCTGTTTAAAGACTTATTTACTCCTATTTAGGCTCTCCTTACAAGTACGTAAAAAGGACCGCTGAAGTATGTCTTAATAAGTCCTCTTTACGTAAGCAGAATTAGTACCTATTTTTAACAACCTTTTCACTTCCTTTTTAGTACCATAAGAAATGTTTAGACTATATACAAATTATTCCTTGAATACGTCCTTTTTACACTCTTATTCCTTCCTTTTTACATAAGAGTAAAAAAACTATCAATCAATGAATCAAAAGCCAATGGTAAATGCATGACCAAATATATACATGTAACAGTAATAATAATATAAAACGAGGGGCAAACATCAAAAGTGCATTTTTGGTGCTTTGGAGATTAATTTTCACCCTTGAGCGGTAGCCTACATTTTGTAGAAATACTAGAAGGCCCTCAATAATTACTAATTTCCCATTAACCGGTACACAGTGTAAAAGGTATCTACTATTTAAATGAATCAATTTATTACGGAAAGTGTACTAATTATAAACTAACTTGTTTTCAATATAGACCTTCAAACACTGGATTGGTTTTTACCACAACCAGCATTTTTGATAATGCTGTCTCCTACTATTGGAAGTGGTTGTATAATTTATTACACACACAATTATCATGTTTAAAAAAGGAATAAACAATAAATTAAAAAATATTTGTTCGCTACAAGATACAACCAGTGTGAAATTTGAAAATTTGAATGCCTACTTTTGGCGCACTAATTCGCATGCAGGCGGTGGGTATACTTCGCTTCGGTCGGTGACTATCGGGCTGCGGGCAGTACGCCACACTTCTCAAGTTGTCATTGGCGTGAATGGCGTCGATCGGTCGTTTCATCAACCGTCAACCCGTCAACGGTGTTTGTCAGAGATATCTTTGTGATTTACAATTAATGTGTCGTTTGATGCCGATCTACAGAAAAGCTGTCGACGGAAATTCAGGTAAGTTTTTTAAGTTTTAACTTACATGTTCCAGATTAGGTCACACAACATAATGTTATGGTTGACTGACTTAGCTGCAAGAGCAATGGTAAAAGATAGGTTAGGATGGCTTGTTGCTACCATCGAATTAGGATTTAGGCCTAGGTCCTACCTCTAATAAACTAGGGTGTAAATTCTAAATCGTTGGTGGCTACTACGCCCTAAGCCTAGGCCTACCTCCTCTAAGCATAGGCTAGGCCTTAGGCCCACCCTGCCGTAACTAGTTCAGCCTATAAAACATCTAGGCCCTAGGCTATAAAATTCAATCCTGCCTAGGCCTAGGCTAGCTATTAGCTCATGGCCTAGGCTAGGCTTGGGCCTACCAAAAGCGTAGGCCTAGCCTAGGCTTGGGCCTATCAAAAGTGCAGGCCTAGGCTAGGGCCTACCAGAAACGTAGGCCTACTGCTTTTGTCCGTTTAAGTAAAATGGAAACCTGGCTCGTTGTGTAAGTATAGTGGTGATGGATAAGTCCGTGCTCAGCCCACTTGTTAAACGTGGTAATGATCAATGTTCTTGGAAAGTGCTAGCCGATAATTGATAACTGGTAAAAACGTACTCGTCAAGTCAGTTAAACTTGTTAAATGAAGCCGTGCTGTGAAGCAGTAAAATCATTTTTAAAAGCAATAAATTTAATAATTATTTCGATGTTAATAAGTGATTGATATCCTAGATATAGGCCTAATGCCTAAATGTACCAGTTAAAATGAGAACGCGTGAGAAATGCTCGATAAATATGTCTGGACGTGTCCGAATAGTATCAAAACGTTGCTAATTATTTTTCTCAAACTTGGAGTTCATCAACAAAGGGTAACCTAAGCTCACAGATTGTTAATAATTGTTGATGACATTAAATCGAGAACAAGAATTGAGTACTATTCGGACAGGTCTTCTAATTTTTAGCTCATTTTGTTGCTGTGCGATATTTCAATTTAGTTATTTTCCGTCTAAAGAAAAGATCAATTTGTTCACATTTTATTAACTATTGCTTTGTCAATTTTCTGAGGCTCTACAAATTGTACCATATAGGCCTAACCGTCATGTGTACAATTCACTTCCATAATACGTTGCATTACATATAAGAAGCGGAGGCCTATTATACAATCCCCAAGGCCTAATTGTTCTTCTTACTTTCCAGGTGGTACTTGTCCATGTGGGGGGTGAAGGGATGCAATGGTGTACTGGTAGGCCACTTGGCACAAACCAAGAGCAGGCAGTCATCCTACCAGCATATGCCTACAATTAGTAGGCTAGTAGGGCCAACACCAAATATAGAAGAAAAATGTAAGTTTTCATTTTTGGTATACTATCCTCCTATATCCTCCTGAATCTTGATCTGCTTTTTAATAATATGCTACAGTATAGAAACCTATATTATTATATTAGGCTATGGTTAATTGCCTTTTGCCTTTATAAAAATCAATGCAGTGTCAATTGCAACATAATCAATTAGGCCTACTACGTTTATCAAGCGGACTCATTCCGGACTGCATGAGTGCATGCATTGCCACCACTATACGCAACGGGCATATGCTACTCACTTACCATTTATTTGAAACGGAAAGTGGGTTCGTTGCGTATAGTGGTGGGAGTACATGCACTCATGTAGTCCGCTTGATAAACGTAGTATTTATTAACATACACTGGTGTAGAAACTCGGCGGGGGAGTCGAGGGGGGAAACTTATACTTAGTATGTTTCACCCATGTTACAATAAGGGATGTCAACGGGTACCCGTTACCCGCCCGGTGCACCCGAGTATGGTTCCAACTTTTCATTAAACCCTTTACTTGACATTACCTGTTTTCAATCTGTCAAACAAAACAAAAATCATAATTGCGGCGTCTTTGTGCTTTGTCCGGGGTGTCCGAACGCGTGCTATAACTTCATCCGCACAGAAGCCACCAGTGTTCTTGTTTGTACCTCATAGTGTGCGTGATGTAGTTTGTGTGTAAACAATAATTTGAAGCGTCATGCACTGAACACAATGCAATACCTTACGGCCTACCAATTATTTGACGCCCATGAAAGCCCATGACAATAAAAATTAATTTTGCTATCCGGGTAACGCAGGTATGAAAAATTCCGGGTACCTATTGACATCCCTAAAGTCAAATTATATTTAAGAAGCGTAGGGATGGAATGAGACCGTCTTCGGTTGTGGGTATTGCGAGCGCGTCAAGCGTGTCATCTGGTAATGGGTCCGAGCTGGCACAACTCGTCCTGTAAGGCAACTAACAAACATTGACCCGAGTCCATGGAATCTTCTATGCATGCAACATGCGGAAACACTGAATTGATGTATCATTATTTTTAAAGTGAGTTTGACATAATGTTTCGAAGGTAATTAAAAGCGGCTATGTACATTGTTGGTATATGTATAACCTGCACTCCAACAGCATCTGCATTAGCCATAATGGACGGGAAAAACAAATTGTAACCAATAACCAGAAGCTAAACATTCGGGCTACCAGATCAGATTTTTGGTTTCTAGGTGTGGGGGGGGGGGGGGGGGTGTAATAGGTGCCAATGGTTCCTTCCATGCACTAACTACACCCGACAAAATGTTTGTCATATTATAATTAGCATAAGACATTCTGCGTTCACCTGTTTCACTGTCGACCAGCCAATGTTTGTTAGTCGCACTGTAAGACGGTTTGAACCGAGCCGAAGCCTATTACTCGATGACACGCTTGACGCGCTCACAATACCCACAACCGAAGACGGTCTCATTCCATCCCTACGCTTCTTAAATATAATTTGACTTTAGTTACAATAGTATTAGTACTTGGACCTGCCTATAGTAGACACCATCACCAAATGAATCTTTTCCTACACAGGTTCTAGAACTGACCCTGTTTTTTGTTTGGCACGAATACTACCATGATATGGTTTTGATTTTTGCTGCTTATAAATTGACCCCCCACCCCCAACTCTGGAAAGGTCCTAGTGTCTGACAGTAACATAACATGGCCTACCATATTAATTCTTATTTTCATTATTGCATATTCACTGTGGGCCTAGTAATCCCATTGGAGGATAGTTGATAATTTCTTGCTTCAACTTTCAAAAACTTTCAACCCCTAAAGAAGAATTTTTCTGAGATCGTCAAAATACAATAAAATATGATCAATGGCCCAATGATTGTGCACACTAAGTACCCCAATTATCCCATTTTTTTTTTTTTCAAATAAAACTCTGAGACCTTTTGCAGCAGTCAGCACTCACTACCTTCATAGGACTCGGGCCTTCGTCAAGGCAGAATCCAACAGAGACGTGCAATTGTATTGTAACTAGGCTTAAAATTTTTCGTCTTGATTTCAGCCTTTGTGAATAAAAGTTCTCCACATGAGCTTCGCATACGCCAATTGGAGATGATCAAACTCAAACCGGAAATGCGGCACAGCCCGCAAAGAAATCAAAAGAAAATCGTCATATTCATTCTTTGGACCTTCCAAACATTTGGAATTCCTAGAGATGGAAATCCATGAACAATCATTGCCTGAAACAAAGCCTTCGCCAAACATCGAAACACCGAGAAAAAGTATTCCCTAATTAGGTATATCCAAGGAAAAGAGCTTGGTAACACTCAAGTTCTTGGTAATGTGCAAAACTTTGTGAATATCTCAACTTTAGGAATGATCAAACATTTGGGAATACCCAATGCTTTTGGCATTCCCACTCCTCTCTATATTTAACAAATGCGTATTGATGAATTTAGTTCAAATCCAGATACATGTAGATATTTGTATCGTCCGCAGATGAAATAATAGGACAATGTTGCAAAATTGCAATGACGTATTTAGTTCATATAGTTAGTTTGTATTGCATTGTTCAATAGGTAATAAATACTAAGTGCCATTAATAAAATACAACCTATGATTTGGATTTTCTAGTTGATTGCACCCATGCTGGTACAGTGAAAACTGCTATATATTTTTCATTTCTCCAATGGAACCTTTTTATTAGGAATGTCAACAAACATCGTATATCAATAAATGTAGATAATATCGTGATATGGCGAGTCATATTGCAATAATCATACAATATTAAATTATGTAAGATATCGCGATGACTTGCGTTTATATTTAAATTTGGGCGTCCGCTCAGCACTCAATGAGCGGCCGCCTAACGCTCGGGCATGGGTTGACAATTAGGCGCGATGAGGATATGACAAAATTTAAAAACGAGTAGCCAAATAAACGCACAAGTATTTACTATTTAGTGTATCTTTCATTATATACCGCGGTAAAAATTTAATTTGCAATATTGACACAATATATATCGCAACAAGTTTGTGTTTGTTTTGCGATTAGCGATATTGAATTTCATATTGTTTGACATCCCTAATTTTTATGATACCGCCATGCTTATTGTATAGGCCTAATTTGTTTAGTTAACTAAAACATGTTCTTGCTGATGAAGCCCACCTTGAAAAATGTATAAATGACATTTCACTGAACATCCTTTCACATCCTTTGACCCATATTTTTTAGTTCTTAATTTTGAGGTAAGTATGATTTACATGTATTAGTAGAGGTGTATGTATGTTTGTCAAGATAAAATTTGCCATCACATTTTAATTTTATGTTTAAGACAAAATAAAATGTAATTTTTTTTTAAATTTGTATGTTCATTTTTTGTTTAATGGTCAATTGGTTTATAATGCGTGACTATATAGTTATTAATAAGTCACCGAGGTTATGTTTGGTTATCAATTGGTTTATAATTTGTGACTATATGGTTATTAATAAGTCACAAAGGTTATGTTTTGGTTATCAATTGGTTTATAATTCATGACTAGGCCTATATGGTTATTAATAAGTCACCGAGGTTATGTTTTGGTTATCAATTGGTTTATGATTTGCACCTATGTAGTTATTCATTAGTTACCAAGGTGATGCTTTGGTTTGCATCCATCCCAAGAAGTGGTTTGCAATAAGTTATGCATCCATCACCAAATAGTCACATTTTGAAACAACGGTTACTATTTGGTTTACACATGGTTATCAATTGGTGATGTGCAGTGTGCACCTTGGTTTATATTTGGTTATTCATTGGTGATGTATATTTTTAGTAAGGGATAGCTAACTGAACAATTCTGATCTGGTGGTTAAATTATTCTGAACTGCGTGCATGTTCCTTTGCAAGTAATCCTCATTCTCTTTCTTGAGCATAAAGGAGCCTCTTAAAAATACATAAAAAAGCACCAAAAAAGAAGTTATTTTTACCTCCTAAAAAGGTCAAATTTTGTACATAAAAGGAGGTAAAAATACCGTCAAAAAGCACAAAAAAGAGGTAATTTTTCCATCCTTAAGGCCTCTTTTTTACCTCCTAAGAAGGTCCAATTTTGTACATAAAAAGAGGTAGAAAGACCGTTAAAAGGCACAAAAAAGGAACTCTTTTTTACATCATAAATGCCTCTTTTTTACCTCCTAAAGAGGTCCCAAAAAGGTGGTGCTAAGGAGGTAATAAAGATTGAAATTAGGTTGGTCAATGGGACCCAAAAAAGCACAAGAAAGGCTCAAAAAAGGACCTCCTTAGAACATCCTAGCTTCCTTTTTAGGATGTAAAAAGTACATCATAAGGAGGTACTTGTGTTTCGTGGGATATGTATGTATTTATTTATTTATTTATTTATTTATTTATTTATTTATTTATTTATTTATTTATTTATTTATTTATTTATTTATTTATTTATTTATTTATTTATTTATTTATTTATTTATTTATTTATTTATTTTTTTATTTATTTATTTATTTATTTATTTATTTATTTATTTATTTATTTATTTATTTATTTATTTATTTATTTATTTATTTATTTATTTATTTATTGATTTATTTATTTATTTATTTATTTATTGATTTATTTATTGATTTATTTATTTATTGATTTATTTATTTATTTATTTATTTATTTATTTATTTATTTATTTATTTATTTATTTATTTATTTATTTATTTATTTATTTATTTATTTATTTATTTATTTATTATTTATTTATTTATTTATTTATTTATTTATTTATTTATTTATTTATTTATTTATTTATTTATTTATTTATTTATTTATTTATTTATTTATTTATTTATTTATTTATTTATTTATTTATTTATTTATTTATTTATTTATTTATTTATTTATTTATTTATTTATTTATTTTTTTTTTTTTTATTTATTTATTTATTTATTTATTTATTTATTTATTTATTTATTTATTTATTTATTTATTTATTTATTTATTTATTTATTTATTTATTTATTTATTTATTTATTTATTTATTTATTTATTTATTTATTTATTTATTTATTTATTTATTTATTTATTTATTTATTTATTTATTTATACAATACCTTTGTTAATATATTGTATCAATTATGGCGGCAAGGAAGTACGGTAATTATCATAATTTTATTTATTTTTGGTGTAGATGAATCTCTCGAACTAAATCATTCATTTTGCTTCTAAAGGCAACTTGTCGACTAGTTATCTCAGTGCCCACCAGGTTCCTTCAACTCGCTCCAAATATATCCGCAAACGTTTTCTACAAAAATATGTCGAGAAACTTCTTTCGTCCAACTAATTACTATTTGTTTTCGGTACCTGATGATGACTGATAGGCCGCTTCCTCGGGGTATGACGTCACCAGCTTGTAGGAAAGCAGAGCGCGTAACGCCCATGCTACTAAACCCTGGGGTCAGATGGGCAGTTTGCAAAACAATCACTCCAGTTCGGGGAGAGTCGATACAGTTTGTAATGTATGTTTTCACACACGCCCTCAGGGCGCCACGCTGATAAATGAAAGACTCGTGCGTGGGGGCTGTAAACAAGTTTCGCGAGCTACACTTTTTTGGTGTATTTTTACAAAAACAAAAACAAAAATTAAACACAAACAAATTTAATTTTACTAAAAGCACGGCATCATAACAAAAACAATACGGTATAATGAGGTAGCAATTTTATGTTGCGTTTGTTTTCTTTGAGTGTACGAGTATGCTCATTGCTCACACTGGACAGATTGAGTCGTGTATATATACATACATATCAATGTGTGATGTGATGTGAGTGATGAAAACCACTTCAAGGTCTCTATACGGAATTGTGGGTTGAATTTTGAGTGTTTTTCAAAAAAGACATTCTACAAAGTCATATCTGCTGACTAAAAAGAAAACAACCACATTTTTTAAATTTAAAGATAAATTTAAACGTCAGACTAAGGTCCGAATGCATATAGTTCACACTCAAGCTTTCCTCAACTCAGCCTCTTCTCAGACTCGCTCAAACACCAATCACGGCCATGTGGACGGCTCTGTGATTGGTGGCTACGTGAGACTGAGGAGAGGCTGAATTGAGGAGGACTTGAGCGTGAACTATGCATTCGGGCCGTGTTTTGTGTAGGAGTACATTCTTAAATTATTTTATTTCTAACATTTTAGTGTGTTCTTTAATTCAGTGATTATACTGATGAGTATTAATAACAAAACAAACATGCTAAACTAATTTGCGATGACTCCACTGGACGTGTAATTAAAAATATAGGAATATACACTGTTCCTTGTCAGTTAAAATTATTATAAAACGACGCAATATTTCGAGAGCTATCAGCTCTCTTCAACAGGCAACCATCAACTACCAAGAGACGAGTTTGACGTTTACCTATCATCTGTCAATGGTCTCTTGGTAGTGGATGGTTGCCTGTTGAAGAGAGCTGATAGCTCTCGAAATATTGCGTAGTTTTATAATAATTTTAATTGACAAGGAACAGTGTATAGTCCTATATTTTTAATTACATATATGTTACCTGTTCTACTAAGTATCGGTTTTTAATATCCACAGGACGGTCATCTTTAGCATTCAGCATTGGCGTCGTCGTTTGTGAATCTGTCAAAGTATCTATCTACACTTTGCTACTATCTAAGGATGCTCAAATAAAGGCGCCGAAGCTATTACGTTTAAAAAATAACATATCCACTAGAAAAAAGAATTACCTACAGTTATTACTTTTTATGTTTTACGAATTAAAAAAAAATGCAAAAACAGCATTTAAAAATAATTTGCCAAATTATTTTATCAAAATATAAAAATATGGAAACTTTTATTTATATTTCAAATTTAAGGCTTCAAATTCTTCGTAGAGCAGAAAACACACCCTAAAAGGTCAGGAGCCTTAAACCTATCATTCATTTCGTTTCCGATTATGATAAAACATTACTGTTAGTGTTAGCGTATAGGCCGGGCCGGGCCGTGGTAGGAGGCAGAGGATGGATTGAACGTGGGTGGCCGAACCAAGCATGATACACTCAACATAATTGCACCGGCCGATCCTAATCGGACCCGCTCAAACCGAATAGGAGGTGTTTCAGGGCATTATTGGGAGAGAAGAGAACTCATTGATAGCCATGGATGTGTTGATTGATTCAGCCTCAGGATAGACAGTCACGGCCTTCCGTAAACAGTCATGTTTGTTTAGGCATCGCCCATTACGTGAGCCACAACTACCGCGGTTTGCATTGGGGTAGAATCTTATTGAATGGCTACACAGCACATCAATCGTACGCCTAAAAACATTTTAAATAAAGTGTGCCATATATTTTATTTTTGCATTATGTTGCAAAGAAATAAAGAAATAATAATAATAATAATAAGAAAGAAAGAAATAATTTCGACACAGCAAAACAATCCAGCTTATGTATAATTTTCAACAAAAAAGTAGGAAAAATAAGTCACAACTATTAATAAAATAGTAAGAGTGTAGTAATTTCCAAAATCAAGCGTCCACCTGCAAAATAACTTTAAAAAACAAAAAATATTTCTACAGTTTCTGGGTAATAAAACTGAAATTACAAAAAATAATTCAAATAATACAAATTTGTGTTGTCACACCGGTAGCCCAAGTGACAAGAATATTGGTCTGTAGAGCCACATGATCTGGGTTCGAGCCCCGGTCAGAGACATTCCATGCATGCGCTTTGAGAAACACTGCATACTGACTTATGAAATTCAATAATACTACGCCTTATGTATTTTTTTTAGCTTATATATAAATTTTGTCTCGATTTTCGTTTTGATATAAGTTATTGTATGTTCTTCTGTGTCATGTGGCAACAGCTTTGGCTGGAGATAGACTGAATAAAGGTTGTTAATATTATTACACAATAACATCAGCTACTAATTAAGTCCGTTTGTACGACCACGGCTCAGTGACATGTCTGCATAGATAGGCACGTTCCTGTTTCCACATAAAAC
Organism: Isoperla grammatica; assembly: GCA_945910005.1. Taxonomy (NCBI): domain Eukaryota; kingdom Metazoa; phylum Arthropoda; class Insecta; order Plecoptera; family Perlodidae; genus Isoperla; species Isoperla grammatica. Next base: position 22,189,152 of record OX246741.1, on the reverse strand, counting down.
ACATTGCCACATTTATATGTATGACACTTTCAAGAGAAACACAATATCAATTATTTTTAATTGCGACATTTTATTTTGCACCTTTCAATTTTTTGCGATTTTAAAATATCGACGAACGTGACTTAAATACAGAAATTGATTATCGCGGCTGTGCTGTGTTATTCATGATTTATCGACTGTTAAAATACCTCGTTTTAAAATTGTTTCGCTCGAGACCGGCCCGAGCAAGTTCTGGTCTCTGTCTCAGCTATATGCGCTCAATGTCACTGATGATAGAGGTGGCTCAGCGGCAACACGCGAGGCTTCATTCGGGAGGTCATAGGTTCGATTCCGGTCACTGGCCAATCCGATTTCCCGAGATTTCCTTCAATTACATTCAAGGTGGATTCTGGTATTGAGTTCTATTGACCATCCATCGGTTATCGTCCGATCGGACATTCTTTAACAACTATACCCAAATACCCTAATATATCTTAAGTTCAGTCATCTGATAAGAGGGGTAAATAAGGTAAAACTTGTGTATGCCTACCCTTAACCCTAACCAGAGATTCTTACAACACACATTATTATCTGTATTTCAATTATGTACATTATTGTATATACGATATAGGATAGTGTATGTTGTTTCATGTGTCATATTTTTCAAAATATATGCAACATTTCTTTTATAAGTACAGAACAACTAAGATCCATGGTCCCTCCTACCCCCCCCCCCTCCCCCCCCCCCTCTCTTCATGCCACACCTAACGTACAATCATATTTATCGTATAAGAAAGAAAGGTGAGAGGCATGCCCATAACCCTACACTGGCCATCCTGTCCTTCCATGGGACAGGAAAACAACAATACAATTAATTAATTAAAGGTGAGAGGGCGAGGGAGAGGATAACGCAAGCATTGTTTTGGTTTAGTGTTCTTGTTCATAAAGTACTTAAGATGATGATTTTTTCTGTGGTTCTCGTTTTTTTTTTTTTTTTTACGTACATTCGAACATGGGATTCGCTATTTTATTACATTTATCTCTCGTAGGAGCCAAGCTATGATATACCCATCTAGCTCATGATGTGGGCATACTCATCATTATCGTTAACATTCTTGCTTGTCACGTTGTAATTAAACCATAGCCAGAATGAGCCCGTAAGCAAACAAGAGGGGGGGGGGGGGGGGTGGACGCCCCCACGGCCCCCCACACTAAAGGGCCTCTGCCCACATACCAGTGGGTGCGCACACAGGACTCGAGGTGTTTTGGGTTCGAGTCTGTCCAGCCACTATGATGAATTACTTTACTAACAGCTTTCAGATTAACATTTTCAGTTTACCATATGCATACATTTAAATTACTCTTATTTCGAATCGTAACAACATTAACATTTAAACATGTGCATCAGGTGCAACGCCCAAACTGGCCTTGATTTATATTCGTGTCGAAATGGAAACAAATGAGTAAATGTTGATTTATGTTGCCCTGATGTAAGATCGTAACAAATTGGCACCACCATTAGTTTGTTGAACAGCCATTGTTATGACAATGTACTGAGCCAATAAAGTAGTCGGACAATTACATGCGTGCAGTAGGTTTGTTGCTAGTTAGATTAGCAAGAGCTGTGGGTGATTGGTGATGCAGGATGAAGTCTAGGGAAACCAGGGTTGCCAAGGAGTCTCTACTAATGAAAACACCCTTGAACGTACTTAGCGTAAGGTAAAACTATCAACCATGAGCACACAGTTGAGTGACACTATTTGAGACACAATTTAATGTCATTGTTTTGATCTTAAATCACCATTTAAAATTTAAAAAATAAAATGGTGCATGTTTATATTATTTGTAAATTATAATACAAATCTATAGTGACATGTGAGTATTGATTAATGAGTGATTGATTAATGAGTATTCATTAATCATTAATAATGTTGCCACAATGTCTAGCTGTCTCATCCTTACGAAATAGCAGAGTCCAGAAGTACCAAATTCATTTTCTGCTTCTCTAGTTCCTAGATCTACTTGAAACAGGTGTATTAGGGATAATTTACAACCTTGGGCTGGATATCTACCTGCAAAATTCCTATCAGTGGGCGTGGCTATGACTAATGAGGCTTGTGCACACTACTAAGCGGAAGACTGCCTTACAAATGGGTGAAAGAACGCGAGGAATCTGTTGACTTCCTTTGAAACAGCGTGCATGAAAGGGGCGGTAGATATGAGCCTAGTCACGTTTGTCCTAACAAGTGTGCATTGGCTTAGAACATTATGTCGTGCATCAGCACATTCACACTGGGTAAGTATAAAGTGAATACCAATGGAAAGTCCAAAAAAGCTAAAACAATATTCACGCAGTAATAAATTGATATGACATTCTGCACGTTGTGACTTATGCTTTGCATATCTTTGCATATAGAGCACTTTGATTTAGTACATCATTTATATTCTTTGGCAGAGTTTTTTAAAATGTCGTCCATCACTTGTGACATGTATAAAAAGGAGGAATGTCTTTTGTACAACATGCGCCATATCGACGTGTGTTGTGTACGCCGAGTAAACGTGCATTGGACATGCAAAGTCCGACATTCCGCTCTTTGCCAGTGATTTACAAAGTGATATAAGTTATTGACAGAATTGCTTTAAGCACGATATCACATGCGAGATTTCCTGCCTTCAGAGAATGAAATATATATGGCGACATTCGAATACTTGTTGGGTAGTGGTGACCAAGTGATATGGCACATTACATGGATGCCGTTCAGAACAGAACAGGTACAGTTGCGGGGGAATATTTAACATCACAATGAACAGTAGTTTTGAAATTCAAGTCTCTCTTTAAATTTCAATCTTTCAAATACTATGATTATATTAATTCTGTTACAGATATTGCAATTGTTATAAAAGTTTGCTCCGACTGAGGATCGAGCTCAGATCCTCCGACTCTACGTACCTCTGGTTCGATCTCCAGTCGGGGCAAACTTTAATTGCAATTGCTTTATCTCTCTACACATTATCCACGAAAGCTGGATGGATGGAAATGGTATAATCACAGAATTTTTTTAGACATATTAGAATTGCTATAGCTTTATATATTAATCATAAAGCTGGTTAGAGCTATAAAAATCGTATTATTGAATATGTATATTATATAGATTGTTGTCATGTGGCCACAATATAATATAAATACGATTCTTCTGATTCAATTTTTATTCTGAAGTGTTCCTGGCACTCGCGAAGACAATTTTGCAGCATTTTTTGCTTCCAGTGGTGTGGGCTTCCCACATGCCCGGATCTTCGCAATATCTGCAACATTTCCCAGGATTTCATCACCAGGCACCCCACTGTTGTCCTGACAACTCGTACACCACCAAACTAAATAACCACAAGGTATTATTTAATACGCGTCCACTCGACCACAGACATAACCTCATTGTGTTAACTGTGCAGACACAAAGGCAGGTCCAGTAGTTCTACACCGTGACTTATCAGGCAATGGTCTTTCAATTAGTGATGCTCGAACTTGAGTGCCCTGCGCACCCATCTTCAACGCAGTTCACTTTCACAATTACGTTCAGAGTTTGGATGCAGAACTAATAGATTTACAGACAATGTGTTGCGTAGCTTCTTGATTGAACCCAACACTGGCCACTCTTGTTACTGTGATTCGTTACCTGACAAGGTATTGTGCCACCGTGTTGTGTACAGTACAGCTATCGGTCAGTGAGCTGGCTTGAATTAGCTCTCCATTCCTTTCTTCATTGTTTCCGGCAGTCTTTCCTCGTCTAACCATTACAAGTGTATATCCTGGAATGTCGGTTACAAATATTCCAATTTGAGGTTCAATGTATTCTCTTCGGCACTCTTTGTCCTTAGTCTCAAAGTATTTTCAAGAAAAACAATAAAATAGCTCGAAAAGCATGAGAATTAGAGCTCTTTTGTTCGTATCTTTATGGCAAAATCAGAATTAAAATTTCGGAACGATGGTGAGCTAGATATTTTCAAGATCTATAGATTCTCACAAAAGTATTAATAAAGTATTGAGTTTGTATTTAATTAGACAATTTGAGATATTATTGAAATTGTCTGATTATTATATCCAAACGCAATCAATTTTACATTCTTTGTTAAACCGGTCTGTGAATTTGGATAATATCTAGCCCCGCAGCATTCCACACATTTAAGGTTAAATGTGTAATTTTAAAGCTGTGTCTAACGTTCATAATCCTCTTTCTTCGGACTTCCAACTTCCTCATCTGTTGATCTGTTCAAGGGAATTCTTCAGCACTCCCCAGTCAAAGTCCTCAGTCCCGCATCTCAAACAAGTATATAACCTCTTATTCCCCCTTTTTGCAACGTATGTTCTTTATGAATGCTAATAAGTAATAACCCATGAAGCCATGTCCAAGAAATGTAGGTAAACTAAGTTATGTTGCAACTGCGTGACCTAAGCTTTACCTCCCACTACATATATTAATACCTGTCAATTCATCAAACGTTTATCTTTTCGAATACCTTTTTTTGCAGTAACGTAAGCCTCAGTGAGGCCAGTACAGCTCGTTACAACAACAGCAACGGGTCTCAGAGGTTGGACAACTTGATCGCTGTGACGGAATGGCAGACTCTGATTGACACTCAATACATCAGCGTCAGTGTCGGTGTGACAGTCGCCTGCTTGATCACACTTCCTGGATATCAACACGAAACGAAGATATGCGAGGTTCAACGCGTTGGTTGAACCGCGTTGTCATGGCTATCTGGTGAAATATGTTCCCAGTTATTGGGACTGTTGTGGGGTGTGTCGACCCTTCCCATCCCAATCATATCGCAAGAATAGGTAAATAGTTTAAATTGGGACATTATTTCCACCATTCTTACGGAACCCCCGATTTAAAATTGCTGTAAAAGTGTCAAGAAGTAAACCGAATTATGTCATCCCCTAAAGCAGGGGTCGGCAAAAAACGGACCACGAAGGGCACAAAATTGGGCCACCAACATACATACATTCAAAATTTATTCTAACTTCACACCAGATATTTTTTGTATTTTTGTTTTTATACTTGATCCATTAGATTCACTCTTTGTTACAATTATTGAGATAATTCAATCTAGCATTTTCGGGAGCGATACGACCGACTCGTTCAAAACGTGCGTTTAGACGTTGAAATCGCAACGGGGTAACATGTGGCTCGTGGGGTAACCTGTGGCTCGTGGGTTGCCCCCAGAACCCCGCAAGTTGAAGTTTGTGACAGACCCATCAAATTGCTAAACTCGTGAGGTCTTGCCCGTCAACGAGATAGAAAGCTAGTCAATGTGCTCTCTAAGACTGTACCTATATCACTAGTCAATGTGCTCTCTAAGACTGTACCTATGTCACTAGTCAATGTACTGTACCTATGTCACTAGTCAATGTGCTCTCTAAGACTGTACCTATGTCACTAGTCAATGTGCTCTCTAAGACTGTACCTATGTCACTAGTGAATGTGCTCTCTAAGACTGTACCTATGTCACTAGTCAATGTGCTCTCTAAGACTGTACCTATGTCACTAGTGAATGTGCTCTCTAAGACTGTACCTATGTCACTAGTCAATGTGCTCTCTAATACTGTACCTGTCACTAGTCAATGTGCTCTCTAATACTGTACCTATGTCACTAGTCAATGTGCTCTCTAAGACTGTACCTATCTCGCACCACACCTAGTCAAAATGTGCTCTCTAAGACTGTACCTATGTCACTAGTCAATGTGCTCTCTAAGACTGTACCTATGTCACTAGTCAATGTGCTTTCTAAGACTGTACCTATGTCACTAGTCAATGTGCTCTCTAAGACTGTACCTATGTCACTAGTCAATGTGCTCTCTAAGACTGTACCTATGTCACTAGTGAATGTGCTCTCTAAGACTGTACCTATGTCACTAGTCAATGTGCTCTCTAATACTGTACCTGTCACTAGTCACCGTGCTCTCTAAGACTGTACCTATGTCACTAGTCAATGTGCTCTCTAAGACTGTACCTATGTCACTAGTCAATGTACTCTCTAAGACTGTACCTATGTCACTAGTCAATGTGCTCTCTAAGACTGTACCTATGTCACTAGTCAATGTGCTCTCTAAGACTGTACCTATGTCGCACCACACCTAGTCAAAATGTGCTCTCTAAGACGGTATTTATGTCACTAGTCAATGTGCTCTCTAAGACTGTACCTATGTCACTAGTCAATGTGCTCTCTAAGACTGTACCTATGTCACTAGTCAATGTGCTCTCTAAGACTGTACCTATGTCGCACCACACCTAGTCAAAATATGCTCTCTAAGACTGTACCTATGTCGCTAGTCAAAATATGCTCTCTAAGACTGTACCTATGTCGCACCACACCTAGTCAAAATATGCTCTCTAAGACTGTACCTTTGTCACTTCTACAACACTGTTTCCTGATCATTCCGTCCAACGCCGAACGTGTTTTCTATTAGCTCGTCTCAATTGGAGATGCAGTCGTTCTTTCTTTCGACTGCGCTCAACCGCTCAAATCCTTTGAGATTCGCATCGTCAGTCGCAAAGTGGAACGCGTTATATATTTCAAATAAATAGGGGTATTTATTACTTAAGCGTCTATTAATGAAACACTCATTCATCTTCAGTCCAAGCAGTTTTTCTCCGTTGGTTTCATAGATCAAAGACTCATCTAAATATACCCCCCGGTTTTACATCTGGTTGTCACTGAAAGCGTTCCATGTGTTCAATATTCTATTCCTGTACTTTCATAAAGGACAATATTAATACTTGAAGAAGTACATATTTAAGAACGGTATGGTTGATTTCTCGTTCGTCTTTGAGGAGTTAACGAACGGCGGCCGGAGGAGTTCAGTACTAACGTAAACACTGGAAGATTGGTGTTCAAAATCAACCGGGAGTTTTTTTCGGGGTCTGTCAACTGCTTCGTCGTGATAAGTGTTGGCTGTTGGTTGCGCTGTTGCCAAATCTCTCGCTCTGTAGTCTCAAGTGTAGCTATGTTTAGCTGATGAGGGTCACTACTGCAATCTATAGCTTTGTGTAAATTATATCTTTTGTTGATAAGTTTTTAGGACAAATCAAAACGAAGTCGCCGTTTTGACCTTGCTGGTGTGCACCCTATAGCAGAGATTCCCACCAAAATCAAGATTATTATTTTTATTCACACGACTGCAATGTTTCGCATGTTGAAACAAACCAAAACGAAAAATTGGATTCTTCATTGTACGATTCTCTTCAAAGATTATGTGTCTTCGTATTTAAAATTCCCTTGCAATTGTTTTCACCCCTTTTTTACTTTTATTCATTCACAATTTCCATCTATTCCTATTCCCAAGAGAATATTTATAAACATTTCTGTATACCTATAACTAATGAATTTATGACAACCATTATAATCAATAATCTTTGTACTTTGCATAATATGTATTTAACTATGTATTAAAAATCTCACAACTCTATAATCATTACTACACACGTTTCATAATGTACATGTTTTTGATAGCCAATAAATTCAACAAACGTTTGCTGTTGAGTAGAAAGAGTTGCACATTTAAATATGGCGTGAGTATTGTTTGACATGCGATTGTGTCAGACTGGAGTTCAGAGTTGGAAGACCGGGGGCCCAATCCACGTGTGTGGCCGAGCTAACCATTTCGATGATAGCTGCTGATAAATAACTACATATATAGTAGTATCAACGATTAGTTGTTATATAATATTTATATTTAAACAGAAACACAGGAGTGAAGATCCATGGAAATGATTTCTCTTAAGAAAAAAACTATTTTCGATCCCGTGACAGTTACTAAGCCACAATGAAATAAACTTGTATTCAAAAGTAACACGCGCTATGATACAATTCTTGTGCTACACAAAAAACAAACAAAAAGCACAATCAAAAATGTAATAATCACGATAAATAACAAGATTGCATTTAGTTTAACCTTGGGAATGTATATTTTGAATATTTCCTTTTTTGGATCAAGACAAAAACACAATTTCATTCCCAATTCGTAATAACACCACCATAACAAGTATAGGTAAGCAGATAGCTCAATTTGTCGACCACGAAGTGTATGTTTGTTAAATAAATAAACAAGAAAAAACATGATTGCTATTACTTTTAAGTAGATCCGTGAGAATCTGCAAGTCAGTGTTTATCGAAATGATGTGACATCTCTTGAGTACTAATGAGTTGTACTTTAGGACCCCCCCCCTCCCCCCCCCCCCCCCTCCTCAACCCATGTCCCTAGGAAGGAGTCGCTTTTGTTTTCGCTCTATACAAAAACAACCGCATAATAACAACACTGACAAGACCTTTAAAGAGGTATTCATTCAATCAAGAACCTAAACAAATCACATGTATTCATATCTATGAGAAATAATGATACATACGAGTAAAAAAGTTCCTGAAGTTCT